>APFE030753323.1:0-25213 GCA_000404065.3 Pinus taeda
TCAAACTGGACAAGTCGGCCTAAACTAGGGGCAAAAACACCTATATAAAGGCAGCAACTTGACCTCGTTTATATCTCTCACTCATCAAGTTCGATTTGCAACTTTTGGGGCCAAAAAAAGTGAGAATTTCAAGAAAAGAAGAGGAAAGGGCTATCGAAGAAGGAGGTCTCTCTCAAGCATAAGAATCCAAAATTCTCTCTAGCAACTAACCCTAGTAAAAGTCTGACATGTAAAATCATATTGTTGATGTATAGCACTATGATTGGATTGTTATTTGGTTGAATTGTCGATATCCTATAAAACCGGATTCGTTCAAAAGGGTTGACATGTTGCGAATCCGTCAAATCCGACACAATTCGTGCCAAACCGTGTCCAGAAATCGGGACATGTCGTGTCCGATTGGGACACGATCTAATGTAGATCATGTCCCAATCAGACACGACATGTCCCGATTTCCGATTGGGACACGATCGAATCTAGATCATGTCCCAATCAGACACGACATGTCCCCATTTCCGAACACGAATCGGGAAAAAGTCAATCGCATGACATTAAAAAGGCGATTTTGATGTTGTTTTGCTTCACTTTAACTTCTCTATTTTGTTGTGGGTTTGTTGCGGGTTGGTCGTGAGTGTTTTGGAGCAAGGAGCAAAGGGTGTAGGAGTGTTTTCAAGGATATTCAAGCAACAGGCAAGTGCATTTCCTCTCTATTTTTTATGCATTTTTATTACAGCAGTCTACATATGCATTTCTTTTACAAATTTGTGCATTTTTTTTTAATTTTTTTTTTACAGTATTCATGGCTCAATCAAGGGCAGCAGGAAAGGGGCAAAGGAAGAGGAAGAATGTCCCCACTGGAGATGCCCCCTCCTCCCCCAATTTCATCAAAGTTTGTTGCAAGTATTCGCTCTATTGCAAGTAATGTTGAAGGAAGACTTCCTCTTCAATGTAACATTGAGAAATATCCCTTGAGGAAATATGTCACAGAAGAGCAAGGGCCGAGCAACAAAGTAAAGGGAGGAGGCAATGTGAATTGGAGATGCAACTTTTGCCACAATACTTTCATGAGCACATATTTTTGTGTGAAAGGCCATTTGCTGGCTTTACCAAGTTGTGGAGTTGGAACTTGTACAAAAATGTCTTTACAAAAGAGGAATGAAATGGAAAGAGAGTCCAATGTTGGTATGGCAAATGTGGCTGCAATAAAAAAAACCAAGTATGATGACCCCCATCCATTTTTGAGGAAAGGCAGCAACAAATTCCCATTTGAGAGTTCTAGTGGGGGACAAGTAGCAAAAAGAAAAGCAATTTCACTTGGTCAAATGGACAAGATTTTTCAAAAGGAGAAACGGGAAGAGCTTGATCTCACCATTGCCCTTTTTTCTATCAAAACTTCATATCCCTTAATGTTGCATGCTCGCCTCTATTTATTGAGGAGCTCCATTACATGCCTCCTAGTTCAGAGAAGCTTAGAACCACATTGTTGACAAAGGCAAAAAAAGAGGTGAAAAAATGCTTGAGCCTATTAAAGCATCATGGCCAACATTTGGGGTTAGCATTGTTTCTGATGGATGGACAAATCCAACATGACACCCACTCATCAACTTCATGGTGTCTTCCTTGAATGGTCCAGTTTTCTTGAAAGCAATGAATACACCTGGAGAATACAAGGATGCACAATATATGGGTGAGTTGTTTATTAAATTATTGAAGATATAGGTGTTGATTCTTGTGTGCAAATCATTACAGATAATGCACCTATTTGCAAGGTTGCTGGCATGATTGTGGAAGTTAAATATCCACTAGTGTTTTGGACATCTTGCATTGTCCATTCATTGAACTTAGCAATGAAATCCAAAACCTCTGATGTGCTTTGGATTTGTAACATTATTGACGATGCACGGCACATCCGTAACTTTGTACAAAATCATACAAATGCCCTCACTATCTACAAGGAGTATAGCAATCTATCAATGTTGAAGATTGCGGGTACACGATTTGCCTCTTCATTCATCATGTTGAAGAGCTTGAGGGAGGTCAAGACCACTCTTGGGGCCATGGTTATTTCAGAGTTTTGGTCTTTTTGGAGAAAGACATATCAAGTAGCCTCCAAAAGAGTGAAGGACACAATGCTAGATGATGCTTGGTGGGAGAGGATAGATCTACTTATTCAAATCATGAACCCTATCATTTCTTTGCTTCAATTTGCAGATAAAGACCAACCCATCCTAAGAGAGGTTTATGAGGAATGGGATTCCATGATTGAGTCTATGAAGAGCATTATTTTACAGAGTGAGTGCCCCGAGTATGACACATCACCAGAGGCCTTCTTCACCACTATACAAGATATTCTTGTCAGCAAATGGGACAAGAATTGCACACCTTTACATTGTTTGGCTCACTGATTGAACCCAAAATACTACAACCGTGAGTGGCTGAATGGTGGACCTTCTTGCAGATTCCCTCCTCACATGGATGGTGAAATCTCACAGGGGAGGAAAGATGCATTCAAACGGGTTTTTCAGGATAGAGCATTGCTTGATTAGGCGGAGGATGCCTTTGCAGAGTCTTCCACTGGCACTGGTCGATTTGCAAGATATGATCTTATTAGAGACAAGGAGGCTACAAAGCCTTGTTCATGGATGGTGAAATCTCACAGGGGAGGAAAGATGCATTCAAACGGGTTTTTCAGGATAGAGCATTGCTTGATGAGGCAGAGGATGCCTTTGCAGAGTCTTCCACTGGCACTGGTCGATTTGCAAGATATGATCTTATTAGAGACAAGGAGGCTAAGAAGCCTTGTTCTTGGTGGGAAAACCATGGGGCAACAAGCTCTCCTCTACAGCAGTTAGCCATGAGGCTCCTCTCTCAGGTGACTTCATCCTCTTGTTGCGAGAGGAATTGGAACACATGGGAATTTGTATAGTGTTAAGAAGAGCAAGCTTGAGCAGTCCAGGGCAAAGACAATGGTGTATGTGCACACCAACCTTCGTCTTATTTACAGGCAGAGGGATGAGTGGTTGAAGGGAAAGACAAAGATGTGGGATGTCTTTCCTGATGATATGGATCTGGACAACAATGTTGAGTTGGCATTGACCAACATGGATCTCAATGATCCAATGCTAGAGCCTATCACAATTGATGATGGTGATATTGTAGAGTGGTCATCCTCCACACCAACAGAGGTAAAGATGACTTTGGATACAGGGGAGGTGGATGCAACAGAGGAGAGCAGTGGTGACCATGATGATGAAGACAGTGATGTTGATTTTGATGATAACTATGAGGATCGATGACTCATGAGTCATGAGCTACCTACTGCCTTGAGGCTTGTATTTTCTATTTCTATTGTCCATTGGCATTGCACTACCTATGTAACACATTTTTTATTTTGATGACTTAATGAGAAACCTACAACTGTCAGTATCTTTATCTTACTATCTTGTCTTTCTCCTATTAGATCGTTGATGAATTGAATATGTATTATGAATTCAGAATTTATGATTTATCATTTATCATTTATCATTTATGTGACATGTCACAAATTACAATTACAATTGTATTTGAATTTTGTATGCACTATGCATAATGCTACTTTGTAAATAGTAAAACTTACATCTAGATGAAGATCTGTGTTTGAAACCAATGAGTTTGTATCATGAATGAGAATTTGTGTAAGAAATATCTAATTTTTAATATATATATATATATATATATCCGAACGTGTCCTATTCTGAGGGGTTAACGTGTCTGTATCCAACACTCAAATCCCCGTATCCATCGAATCCTGAATCCACATGTCAGTTGACTTAGTCGATATCTAAGGCTTTGTGTCTCGAAGATGAAGTCTAGGATTTGTGATAAAACCCTAGCAAGAAGTTGAAGTATAGTATGTAAAGAGATGTAACTTTCACTGATTATGAAGCTAACTAGGTTTCGGTGTTTAATGTCTAAAAGCTTCATATGATTCTGATATAGTTAACTTCATACTTTTGTATGTTTGAACTTGCTATTAAAAGTTTTGCAGGTGCATAATCTTAAAGATGTTGAAGATGTTCGTAAGTAAAGATGACTTGATAATATTGATAAGCATGATGAAGGAAGTTATGTGAATGATGATGATCAAGATACTGTAAGAAGGAATAGACGTCATGAAATGATCTTTGATCTTGTAAAATAACGAAGTGGTTGATCTCCCTAAGTTAAAAGGGAGCATGGATAGAAGAAAGGGTATATCTCCCCAGTTAAGAGGGCGGACATATTATGACAATGAATACTTTGAAGTAAGCGAAAGTACTATTAATAAATGTTCATGAAGTTGCAAACAAAAGACTTGAGAAAGATCTGAAGATGTATTTGGCGCTGCTGAAGAAATGAAAGAAGAAGAAAAATTTTGACAAATTATATATAACTTGATCATGAAAGTAGCATCAAAACAATTGAGGACCCTGAAGGTTTGTATTTGCTTGTGTGTATATTTGAAAGTTTATTATTGATTGGGGTTTGTGTTTGTACAGATAAATCTCTCCATAAAAATGTTGAACACTCTATAAGCATGCTTGGACAAATGGATATATCTAGTTTGATAGGTAGAGTTCAAGCATCTAATGGTGGATGCTTGGGAGGACATCTGGCCGACCTATGTGTTGATGTCTAGATCCCAAAGAGGGAGGGTGGTGTTGGTCATAAAGCTTCGACCTTGGATACGCACCTAGATCCCTGAGTTGATGGTTAGCTAGTAAGCCTGATGGTACCTAGAGTGGTTGAAAGCTTGAGTCCATCTTAGTCCCACCCAGATACATTACCCTAGTCAAGTATCTAGTCCGCGGCATTGAGTGTTCTGGAACTCTTCGTAGCTCATTTTTAGATCTCCCATGTACCTCTATATATATATGAATACCTTCCTAGTTAAGAGGGAGTGTTGAAGAAGGTAACTAGTGTCAGTCTTCATAATTGTATTTGAGTCATAATGAAATATATTTCTTAAAAAAAAGAAAAAGAAATTGACTTATTGAAGGATGGGTTTCATGCTTGGGTCAATTGTTTTTTGGTCAAAGCCTCCATTGAAGGCTTCTAGGGTTTATGTCAAGTGTCCTTGTCCATGTCATATTGTAACAAACCCTTCTTGGGATTTATTTGTCAAGAAAGAAATTTATTTCAAGGTAAAATAGGTCAATTAGGCCTCCTCCACCAAGTCGGTCTCAAACTGAACAAGTCGGCCTAAACTGAGGGGCAGAAACACCTATATAAAGGAAGCAACTTGACCTCATTTGTATCTCTCACTCATCAACATCGATCTGCAACTTTTGGGGCCAAAAAAGTCTGAATTTTAAGGAAAGAAGAGGAAAGGCTAGTGAAGAAGGAGGTCTCTCTCAAGCATAAGAAGTCGAAATTCTCTCTCTCTCACACACATGTGAAGTTGTGAAGCTATTGGAGGGGTCGAAAACTACAAAGTTGAAGCTGGACCAAAATTTTGTAGCTGGGAAGTCGAATTTCTGGATTGTTGTTGGACTGAAGTTGTTGGATAAGAAGAGACTACTAAATCATCTTGGAAAGTTGACTTGGTTGAGGAGAAAGGTCTATTGGTCTAAGGTCTTGGTCTATCTCACACTTTGAATCTACTGAAGGAAGAGATCTTTGACTGGGTTTTCCCCTACGTCTGGTGTCCATGGTCTTCATGTTTTTGTTTTAATAATTGCTTGATGAAAAGAAGATAAAGGAAGAACACAAAGACATTAATAAGAACATAATAATATAACAAGCAATTATCAATATATGAAAATCTTTCTGCCTTTCCGATTTTCTAACAACAAAAAATTTTCCCTATGAAACCCAAACTTGGGAGAAAACCCAGTAACTCTTCTTCTAGTAGCAATTCATCGTTAGCAAGGCTCACAATAAAATGTCTAGAAATATGTGCCAAAAACCAAGTCCAAACTTTAGCCATTTCATCATTTTTCTGCGCCCATGAGTGTCTTCTATATAAGAGAGATGATGAGTGAGTGAGACAAATGAAGTGTCACATCATGTGTATATATACAAGTCGAATGGGTGCATTTACACCAAGGGGCACACCCTTTCATGGTACAGTTGACTTAACAATTTGGGGCCTAGATGAAGCCCAAAAAATAAATTTTTTTATTTTTTATTTTCCATAATTTTCTAGACCGACTTAGAAGGCCTCTTGGCATGCAGAAATACCTCCCAATGCTACACAAAAATCAACACTCCCTCTTAGCGAAGGAGGTATTCTCCTTGGTTGCAATAGATTCTCCTTTAGCTGAAATTTCTCCTTCCTTGAGAAGAGTTTATGAGCTTGCCATGTTGATGCATTTTTATAGAAAACTCCATCCTGGAGAGAACAATGTAACTCCTTATGAGTATCTAGGGCTTTTGGCCAAAGACCTTTATGGCTCCTTAGACAAACGTATCAATGTCCTCTGATCGTGACCTAGCCAAGTCCTTCGGGCATCCAAGTTCTTATGGCATTTCAGGAGAGAATTTGTCTTTGGACCATTCACCTTTGTGGTCAAAGTCCTTTATGACCTAGTCAAGTCCTTTTGGATTTAAAGGTGAATTACATCTATCTCTTTCGGTCCACATAGCCAGGTCCTTCTGGCTTTAAAGGTGAATTACATCTATCTCCTTCGATCAAGATAGCCAAGTCCTTCTGGATTCTAAGGAGAAGATTTGTCTAATCCTATAACTTCCCTAAGACATTCACCTCGAGTTGACCTAGCCAAGTCCTTCTAGCTTCAGAGGTGAAAGTATCCTATGATTGCCATTCACTTTTCTAGTCAAAGTCCTTTATGCCCTAGCCAAGTGCTTCTAGCAACCAAGTCCTTTTAGCTTCAAAGGTGAATGTACTCATCTACCCTGGTCAAAGTCCTTTATGACCCAACCAAAGTCCTTTATGACTTCAAGAGATAGTCTTCCCAATCTTGCAAAGATCTCGTCATTTCCTTCCAATGAGGGAGACATTCGGCATCATACGAAGCCTATCTTTGAAGTTTTCCACAATTTCCTCATTTGTGGATATATACTAGAGCTCTATTGCTCCTCTCCATATCATGTCTCGGATAAAGTGGCTTGACAACGTCCTAGCTTCTGAAACAGGTCTTCTAGTGGTAGTCCTGGTTGCTCCCTTTGTCACTAAAACAAATCCTCCTGCCACTGTTGCTCCCTCTGTCATGTAAGTAGGTCATTTTGTTATTGTTTCTCCCTCTTACTGGGAACCCTCTTGTCACAAGCCTTTCTTTGTTCTTCCTGATACTGCCATTTGTTGCATGAATCATTGCATTGGTAGTTACCATAATGTACCCATTCTTCTATCATGGAAGAAAAAATCATAACCAAGCAAAGAATAGAAAGACAAGAGGTTGACCAAGAAATAAAAATAATAATAATCAAGGGAGAAAAAATATGAAGTACTACAGACTGATTAAGAGGGAAACTCCTGAGTGTTGTAGGGAATTGTCAACTCCCTTCTAATTCTTGCCTGTTGGAAATACTGGGGGGGGTGAATCAGTATTTCTTTTCAATTGTTACTTTACCAGTTAAATCACTTATAATTAGAACACAAAATGAATAATAAAAATACTTTTATTAGTCAAAATAACGAGGACTTCAATCCTCTTCTTTACAATAAATAAAGTACAATATAGTGTAGGGCTCCAACCCTAGATGAAGACACCAATCTCCAATCCACCAGGGTCCAACCTATATTTTGCCAAGCACCAACTTGGACTTCATGAGGCTCCAACCCTATCTTCCCAAGGGACCAACCTTGTCTCTATGAGGCTCCAACCTGGTCTTCTTGAGGACTCCTATCCTCTAGGGCTCCAACCCACTACTTCAATTTGTCAAGATAAGTTTAATGATTCTTCACGACTCCCAATATCTTCTGCAGGGAGCCTTGTCAATATCTTCACCTTTAGCGATCTCCAAGGCACTTAGCTCATCAATGACAACTTGTCTTCTTAGAAGGTGTCACCATTGCTCTTCATGTCACCCAAGTACTTTCTCCACGGTCACATCATGAAGGCCTTCAACAATGAATCATGATTTCCAAGGATGCCTTCAAAATGTCTTAAGAAATCTTCAATGTGTCTTTAATACGCTGTCCCAAGAACTCTCCAAGAGTTCCAAATTTCACTGCCTAAGGCTCTTAAGTTTTAACACTTTACTGTCCAAATACTTCACTGCTCCAAGACTCCTAGTACTCCACTGGTGTTCCAAATGTAGACAAAGAAGCCTGCTCTATATCAACTCAATAAGTTTTCAACAAATCTGCTCCAACACAGTCTTGAAAAACAAAAAAAATTATTCAATGAGGTTGCTCCAAATCTGCTTCAATATTGCTTTAGATATGCCTCAAAAATTCGTTCCAAGAGTCTGCTTCAAGTTCTCAAACATATTCCCAAGGCAGCGTTAAAAAAGTGTCCAATGGATGCTCCAAATAAACCTTCTAAGTCAATTCCAAGGGCAAGGATGTATGCTCTAAATATGATGCCCAAAACAAGCCCAAATACTCTGATGCGACCACTGTAATCTCAGCTTCTTCAAAGCAACAAGTCCGAGCCCTTTCTTCAAGATGATTGTCCTTGAGTTAACTCCAAAGTTCTCAACAATGCTCCGGGACCTATGCCCTTACTGTTGTTGTCTCCTTATTTCAGTGAGGTGACAGCTTGGATGTGGTTATCATATGATGCCACAAGCAGTCCTTAAAACTTTGGCTTCCACAGCAAAAGTAACCCCAGCAAGCAGTGGTGACAGTCTTATGATGACCAAGCTTTTCTAGATGACTCTCCTGACTATTCTATATAGACCGAGTTCCTTAAACACAGATCCGAAGTGTTATAGTGTGATACAAACACAAATCCAAAGTGTAACCTCAGCAATCCAAGTTGTTGTAGGGTAGACACTTGTCCGAGCCACCACAGGTATAATTGTACTGTTGACCTCCTGTAGCTTTGAACCCTCCAACAAAATTGTCTGAGCTAAACAGGATAAACAAAATCTGCCCCAAACAATATTTTTTTAGCCCTCCTCGGCCTATATCTTGCGTCTTTGCCTTTTGTCCGAAATTTGTGTCTTCTTCACCGAAAAATTGTTTATCAAATGAAGTGTTTAGACATCTATATATATTGGCTTTGGAGTTATACGAATAGACACATCCCTTGGAGGAAGAGCTGACTTGGACATGTAAGCTCATGTCAGCCAGCATCCAAAAATATTATATTTTAAATTAGAAAATCATTTTCTCTCAAACTAAGAGTTAGAGGGTGGGTGATAGCTCGTTAGAAAGGGAAAAATTGTCCACTACAAGATGGTGTCAATTTCATCCTTCAATGAGATCATTTTCGCATCAAGAAAATTATATTTGTGAAACCATCATCATTGTTTCATTTATGGCAGCCTTTAGGATTTTATGTTTTGGACAGTGTTTAGAGCTTCTTCACTTTTGTTCTTTGTTAGGATTAGGGCATCTTCAAAGGCATCATGGGCATCTAGGGCTCAATTCATTCATGTTAGGGATTTTAGGGCTTCATTCATTTCTGCATGCATCATTCTAGGGCAAACCATCTAAGGTTTCATGTAGCTAAGAAATGTGCCTAGGAGGGTTTCATGGAAAAGGCTCCTCCATTCATCATTAAATCATGCATCATTAGATTAGGGAATTGTCATCATATAGATAGGGGTATATAGCTAGGGAGTTTGCATCATCTCATGATTAGGGTTTTCTCCTAAGGATTGCATGAGGTTAGGGCAACAAGGGTTATTCATGTATCACAAGAATATTTTCCATCTCCAACAATGCCATATTGACATCAATGGTAACTTTGATAAACAACCTCCTTTCGGAAATCACTAAAATCAATCTGCAATCTTTATCAAGCTTGAAATGCTCATCCTTGTCCTCAACATCAACTATTAATGCATGCAACTTTCTTTCTTACATGACCTACGAGGGCTAGGGTTTCTTCATCCCTTGGATTGCCCCTTGCATCCAGCACTCCAAATCTTGCTCTAGGGTTTCTGTAGGTTTTAACCCTGCACATAAATTACCTGCAAACGAATTCCTAAAACAGAAAAATAAACAATGGCCTGAACATAAAACAAATATACACAGAGATTTTCCACTGGATCCCAAAACCAGGACTACCAGATTGATTTTTCATTGTGTTCTTTTCATTGTTACAATACATATATATACATGTTGAAGCATTCATAAACTCTAATCCACTAACCCTAGATTAGAACATCACCGTAGTTCCCTTCACCGGATCTACAAAATACCATGGGCAGAAAACCATCATGCCCAAAACCATGTGCAAACCCCATGCACAAAACCATGGGTAGGTACGCCCACCATCTTTGGGTCTGCCCCCCATCCTTGGGTCCACCCAACTATTATTGGGTCCGCATAAAAAATTTCCCAACCCCATGCACAAAACCATGGGTAGGTACGCCCACCATCTTTGGGTCTACCCCCAATCCTCCACCCAACTATTACTGGGTCCGCATAAAAAAATTCCCGGGGCACTGCCCCAAACCCCATGCAGGGGGGCTACCGCCCCCCTGTGACCCCCTCGTTGCACCCAGCACAACGTACAGCGTGTGGCCCTGGTCCTGGAAAGAATATAACACACACCCAACATTGCCCCACTTGTTGTTCTTTTCTATACATGGCGTCACAGGAGAGCTTAGTCATTGATCTAGACTTGCAACACCCATTGTTTCTATACACCAAGAAAACTTCACAGCACTCACAGACTTCGTCAAGCATTTGCAACATTCTTCAAAATGTCCACCTTTACCAGCAACACCTTTTTTTCCTCAACCATATCCCTCACAAAATGATATTGAACATCAATTTGCTTTGTCTTTGAATGATAAGCAAGGTTCTTTGCCAAGAAAATTGCACTTTGGCTATCACAATCTATCCTTATGGTTCTCTATACCAACCCCACACTTGAACACAATCTCTGCAACCAAACTACTTCCTTGCTTGCATGAGTGGTTGTCATGTATTATGCCTCTGTAGTTGAAAGTGCCACTACAAATTGTCTCTTGCTCATCCAACTGACTACTCCTCCATATAGGTTAAACACATACCCACTTGTAGATCTTCTATGATCCAAATCTCCAACCCAGTCTGCATCAACAAAGCCATGTATGTCAAAAAATATGTCCAATCCTCGTCTTCCTTATTAGCACAGACCATAATCACTAGTGCCACACAAATACCTGAAAATCCTTGGTGACTGTTTTAAGTTTTAACCCATACAGAGACTTTTTTAACCTGCATACCAATTCTTTCTTACCCTTCACCGCAAGGCCTTCTAGTTGCTTCATGTAGATCTCTTCTTCCAAATCCCTATGAAGAAATGTTGTCTTCACATCCATCTGTTTTACCTCAAAATCAAAAGCAGCAGCAACAAATAAAAATAATATAAGCTAACTTGGCAATAGGAGAAAAAATATCACCAAAACCAATTCTCGACACTTGGGAATAACCGTTTGCTACCAACCGAGCTTTGTATTTCTCTGCCTCGCCTTTTGCATTCAACTTCTTCTTCAACACCCATTTGTTGCCAATGGGTTTCCTCCCAGCAAGTAACTCCACTAGATCCCATGCCTCATTTTTGTCCAAAGATGCCATTTCATCAACCATAGTCTCTTTCTAGTGTTTTCCATTTTCTAAATTCAATGCCTCCATGATAGTTTTGGGATCATCATCAGTATTAGATAAAGCAAAATTTGAATAGAATGCAGATGGACTATACTTCTCTAATTGTCTTCTCTCTCGAACTGATCTTTTCAAAACTAGAGTTTGTGGCTCTTCCTCTTTTGATCCTTGTTCTACTGTAGAATTTGATTCTTCCACCTTCAATTCAAACTCTTATCTTTTCAGGTTCCTTTGGTAAGACTTCATGTTTAATAACATCCTTCACCTCTCTAAACACGACATCTCGGTTGTACACAACTTTCCTTGTTTTTAGGTCCAAAGCTTATAAGATTTTAAACCATCCTTATACCCAATAAAGATGCACCTTTCAAATTTAATATCCAACTTGATTCTTTTCTCCTTTGGAACATGTACATATGCATCACAGCCAAATACGCTGAGATGTGAGAGAGAAGGTTTCTTACCAGTCAATACCTCATGTGGAGTCTTATCCTTCAATGTGGATAAAGGTGATTTGTTAAATAGGTAACATACAATCTCCACTGCCTCTGCCCAGAATTTTTGTCCTAACATGGCAACACTGAGCATGCTTCTTGCCTTTTCCATTATTGTCTTGTAGCTTCTTTCTGCAACTCCATTTTGTTGAGGTATGTATAGAGTAGTCTTTTGTCATTCTATAACACACTTCTTGCAGAACTCTTCAAATTTCTTCTTGCAAAACTCTCGACCATTATTTGTCCTCAACACCTTGATCTTCTTCTTCGTCTAATGTTCCACCGGAGCCTTCAATTCTTTAAACCTATCAAAGACTTCAGAGTTCTTCCTAAGGAAATATATCCATGTATTCCTCGAGAAGTCATCTATAAATGATACGTAGTACACAGATTTACCCAGAGATGGAACCGAAACAGGGCCCAAACACATCACTGTGGACAAGCTCTAATATCCTTTTCACCCTCTAGCACCTAAGGGGAAACTTGCCTGATTTTGCTTCCCATATACACAACGTTCACATAACTTGAAATCAAGAAAGCAATTAGACATACCTTTTACCATACCATTACCATGCAGTATCTGAAAGCTCTTCACTCCAATATGTCTAAGCCTTTGACGCCATAGTATGGTCTTTTCTCCAGAGACCACTAGATTTTCTGCTCCACTTTCAAGAACTACAGAACTGTTGCACCCATCAATAACAATGCTACCCAAAAGCTTGTACAGAGTTTCAATCTGAACTCCCTGCATCAACACCAATGCTCCCTGAACCATCTTGTAGGTATCCTTCTCGAACATTGTTTTTACACCTGTATCAACCATCTTGCTTACAAAAATATGATTTCTAGCAAATGTAGGAATATGTAGAACACCAAGTAGTGTTTTAATCTTTCCACCTTGCAACTTCAGCTTGACTTTTCCACGTCTGATGATTATGGCCTTCCTATCATCCCCTAAAAAGATATCACCACCATCATATTTCTTGTACTCGCAAAAACATTCCGTATGGGAAGTGAAGTGAAAGGATGCACCTGAGTCAATCAACAATGCCTCACAATCTACATGTGTACTTGAAGAAGAAGCCAAGTACACGTCCCCACCTTCATCTGAGATGGTTTTCGCCTTTGCAGAAGGAGCGTCATCAAATCTCTTTCCTTTCTCAGGAGTTTTAGATCTACAGTCCTTTTTGTAGTGCCCTTCATTTCTGCATTTCAATCATACCTTTACATCTTTTCCTGTTGATTTAGATCTCCCTCTAGATTTATATCTCCCACTTGAAGACCTCTTTTTGTTTCTGTTCTGAGAACGTTCTCGTACAGACAAAGCATCTCCATTTTGGCTCATCATATTTTTCCATCTCATCTCCTCCGACAACAAGGATGAGACTATTTCATCAAACTTCAAGGTAGTTGTATTGCTACCTATTCCAACAACCAGACTATCCCACGAATCTGGTAGAACATCGAAAACTGATGCACTTACCTTCATCTGAAATTTTTATATCAACAAATAACAATTGGCTTACCATAGTATTAAAGGCGTTTAGATGCTCTGTCACCGAGTCTCGATCCTTCATCCTCAGGTTATACAGTTTTTTCCACAAGAACAGTGTGTTCACCAAAGACTTAAATTGGTACAAAATCCCTAACTTGTCCCATAAAGCCTTCATCGTAGCTTCCCCTAATACATTCAACAATATTGAACCTGAGAGACACAATCGTATTGTGCTCTTCTCCTTCCGATCTAACTTTGCCCAATTTTCTGTCAACATTCTTGTTGGTGTCATACCTAGATCTAAAACAATCCACTGATTTCAATCCACCAATAGATCCTCCATCTTAAGCATCCTCAGCTCAAAACTCTAAACATTAAATCTCTTCATCTCTATCTTTCCACTGTTCGCCATCTTCTTTCACCACAAAAATCGATCTCACAGATCTCCCACTGAGCAAAGTTTACCACGGCCCGGAGCAAAACCCCTCAGCAGCAAAGGCATCCCCTTTAAGCTGAAACTGCACAGATACCAAATTTAGGTTTTAACCCTGTACAGAAATTACCTACAAACGAATTCATAAAACAAAAAAATAAATAATGGCGGGAACATAAAACAAATATACACAGAGATTTCCCCTAGAGCCCTAAACCAAGACTACCAGATTGACTTTTCATTATGTTCCTTTCGATGTTACAATACCTATATATACATGTTGAAACATTCATAAACCCCAATCCACTAACCTTGGATTAGAACATAACCATAGTTCCCTTGACCGGGTCTACAAAATACCATGGGCAGAAAACCATCATGCCTAAAACCATGTGCAAACTCCATGCACAAAACCACGGGTAGATACATCCACCTTCTTTGGGTCTGACCCCCATCCCTGGGTCCACCCAACTATTACTGGGTCCACATAAAAAAAATAAGGGAGTTGCCCAGACCCCGTGCAGAGGGCTACCGCCCCCCTGTGACCCCCTTGTTGCGCCTGATACAACGTACAAAGCGTAGCACAGGTCATGGACTAAATATAACATACACCCAACAATTTCATCCCATAAACCCTAGGATTTTTATCTCCTATACCAAGTTATCCTTTGCCTCCAATGCTCCCACATAGATCAACTCCTTTTGATCAATGTCAACTTGCTACCTGTTGACCATTGAAATTGCACCTAAAAAAAATTTGAAGACTCCATGCCCAAGGGTGTATCAAAAGCTTCAATGTACCATCAAAGTTCATCACATCATAAGAGTTTTTCAACTCTACTTCTTCTCATATTTTTTTGTTGTACTCAAATTCCACAAGCCCTATGGGGACAATGTAAAAGTGATATTAGTATGAGTCGAGTCATATGGGGACAACATAAAAGTGATATTAGTATGAGTCGAGTCATGTAGTATGCCTAGGAAACTTGGGACCTTATGATCAAGTGAGTTTACCCTGGGAGGTTTTTTTCACTTTGTTAATTATCATATCCTTATGGGGACTTAATAGTTAATTGAGTTTTTTCCTCGAAGCATAACCCCAAAGCCAAAGTGCGGCTTAATGATGAGGCCTTGGGTGAGTCCTAGTGTCTAGGGTCATTGTATATTACCATACTAGATCACACAACTTGGAATTTGATTAGGTCTAGGGGGTCATTTTTAAATTTTTAAAATTTATCGTAGGGTGGAAATTAAAATAAATTTTGTATATGAAATCTAATAAGTGATGTCTAGAGAAGTTGTATGGGGTGTGTGTAATCAAAATTACACCTCTCACTCTCAATTGTCTACTATGACACATTTTGAAGGGTTAAAAAAGTGTTTTAGGCCCTCAAAACCCACTTTTCCCAAGTTTAGTGGTAAATCTAACAATAAAAAAACCCAGAAATAAATTAAATGGAGAAAAATAAATAGCTCCATGTGACAAAATGACATGAAAATGACTTGGAAATTATCTCAAGTCAAAGGAATGAGTTAAAGGACAAGTGAAGGATGATTTGGCACCTTGTATTATAAACAAATGGCCCACTCAAGAAAATCAAATTTCTGACACAAAATGAAGAAGTTGCTTACTTGGAAAATTCGAATTTGTGAAGTTCATGCACATTTGACAGGATTTGGTAGAATATTTGGCAAAGATTTTTGTGGAAATTGTCCCCACATGGGTCCCTACCCTTTTACAGTTTTCATTTCATCATGTAATTTGATTTCGCTTGGCGGATTCTTGATGCCACTTGAGAAATTCGAATTTGCATGAAGGAGCATTGGGATTGTCACCCATTTGCTTTGGGATTGTCACCATTTGCCTTGGGATTGGCTCCCAAACTTCTATACAATGGAGCCATGGGCTCTCACTATGTATTCATTGAAAACGAGCTATTGTGTGCTTAGGGCATCTCTGCTCTTATGTACACTTATGTTTTATTGCAATAAAAGATTTTGGGGTTCACAAATGAGGTGTTGTTCTTCTTTAGCATGGTAATATCTTGATCATTGTGTTTTATTTTCTATTTACGCTATTGTGTTCATTAGTTTCCATTACGCCTTTAGAGATTTGTTAACGTGTAACTATCTCACACTGGCGTTTGGTTTTCAAAGTTTGCTCTAGATAGAGAAAGTTTTAGTTGATTTTCCAATAAATCTCTAAGATCTCTTTATCAATGTATTTTTTTTAATCCATGTGGATCTAATATGTATTTGAAGTTGTGCAGAGACATCTCTTAGATCAAGCCTCAAGTGTGAGGGAAATTCTTGGAGGAATCATCCCACTCTTGAGCAAAGTCATTGAAGAACCCACATTTGTCATCTCCCAAGGCCTCCTTCCTCGGACCTCCTTTCTACAACCTTAGGTGAGACTTTTGGAATAATCCCACTCTTGAGAAAGTTCATTGAAGAACCCGCATTTGTCATCTCCCAAGGCCTGCTTCCTAGGACCTCCTTTCTACAACCTTGGGTGAGACTTACTTCAAAACAATTGAGGAGAAGGATTTCACTTAGATCAGGGATTTAACTAAAAATTACCAAGATCTTGCATCTCACATCAGAGTCAATCTTGCATCTCACATCAGAGTCAATCTTGCATCTCATCTTGCATTCAATCATTTTATAAGTGGAATTTGTGAGCTCAATATTATAATTGCAACCTTATATCACTTTTAAACATCATAAGTTTCTTCCTTGCAACTATTTTTTATTCACTTTACTCCTCATATTTCTAGTTATCTTGATCTGTTGCACTAACATTTTCCTTGCAGCACTGCTTATCTAGTAACTTGAAACTTTTTCATATTTCTGCGAGTGATATAATTTACTTTTGAGCAATTGTTTATTAGACATTGGTCTCTATTTGATAATCTTGATATTGCCTCATTGATCTTAAAATTGTTTCATGCTTTTAAGATATGCTTTGCTCACTTAATAATCGCACTTGCTAATCTAAATTCAAGTTGCTTAGAGAGGTAGTGATCCCACCCTTAATCTCCTAGGTTGTTCCAACAGGTTTTTCCTTTCATCATGACCTTTAAGGACTACCCCCCTCGACTTAGCTAGGTGAGAGTTTAAACGAAGTGAGTAGGGATGAAAGTGATAGCCCTACTCTAAGCATTGCACCTTAGGTGTACACTTTATGCAACAACATTTTTTGGCATCGTTGTCGAGGATAGAGATTTTTTGTTCCTAGTCTTTTACTAACTTTTAGTTTTTGACATATTGGATTTTAGAGTTACATTCATGTTCAAGTGGTGACTCCACTTTCATTTTCTGCAAAAAAATCTGCTAGAAGCTGCCTTCTCGTAGACTTCTTGCTAATCTTGGACCAGAAGTTTTCCTTAATATCCATTTGTATTTTCCTGACCCAGTCGAACAAGACATCATGGACTTGTATGAAATGGTTCGGTCTTCATAAGTATGAAATGTATTCTTGTATGACTTCTATGAATGCTTCGCTCTTCGTAAGTATGAAACGTATTCTTGTAAATATAAAATGAAAAATAAATTATTATTATTATCGGAGCATGGGTTTCATGCTCAAGTCTTTTATTTTATAGGTCAAGCACCAATTGAGTGCTTCTAGGATTTGTCCTAGGTATAAGAGTCATTATCATATATGGAAGACCCTATGGACACATTGTAAATTGCAAAGAAAAAATTATTTTCTCTTTAAAGTGTCAAAATACATCCAAGATCAAGTCGACCTAAGGAGCTGTCAAGTCGGCTTACATGAAGAGCCACGTACAGCGTTGAGGAAGCCTATATATAAGAGGAACTCGTCCTCCATTTGGATCACTCACTCACTCATCTCTTATGTGAAGAAGCAAAAGAAGAAGTCAAAGAAGGAAGTGCGAAGAAGAGGAATTCGAAGAAGTCGAAATGTTTATGGGCCTTATCTCTCTCTCTTGGGAAGATCGAAGTTAGGGTTTCTATGTTGGGATCTCTTGTGGTTCGATTTTGAAAGCAAAAGAAAAGGGAAGGCAGGCAAAGGTCTCTTAGGGCATCTTAGTAGCCCTAAGACTGAAGACAAGGCAAGCGAAGTCAAGAGGAAGGCTATTAGAGGGAGATTGAAGTCTCCTAGAGAAGCAGCAGCAGTTGCTGGGGAGCAGAATTTTGAATCTACTAGGAGGTCGAAGATATTGCAACAGAAGGTCGTGGTAGACTTGATCTTGGAGGGTATTTGTCTAAGTCTCTAGGCCATCTAATCTTAGTCGTCGATTAAGGACTTAATCTCAGTGGTTGATATGTCAACGAGAAAAGTATAAGAGGAGGCTTGAGGGTCACTTGGAGAATACACCAGATGATCAGCCATTCTATTCTCTAGAGCGGGGTTTGCTAAGAGAGATAGAATTAGTGATCGGAGTTGCAGCAGAGGGGCAGTGAGTATAGAGAAACAGAGACGCAGAGATAGTTTCGGGAGATCAGCGCAAGAGCCAGAGAGAGTGACGCAGTCGCAGCCAAGGCTCACGCACGGCCACGCAAAGGCAACCAGGAGCTACACAGTGCTTCAGAGAGGCCAGTGTTGCTAACGCAGAGGACCAGAAGGCTGACGCAGGGCCTCCTAAGGCTGACGCAGACCCATTCAGGGTGACGTAGGGCAGTGCTGGGCAGAGAGAGACCGACACAGTGCAAAAAGGTTGATGCTGGGGTTTTTGGGGCAAATTGGAGCTAAGGAGCTGCCGAAGGGTTTTATCCGGGGTTTCAGCCGGGACATTTGTCTCAGATTAAGAGGTACTACTGCCAAGGGAATTTTCTATTGGGTAAGCTGGATTTGGCACCCAGATTGTACTCTAAAATTGCTTACTAAGAAAACCCTCAGATAGTTGCACCGGTTTTCCCGCATTGGGTTTTTCCGGGGACATTGGTCCAAAAATAACAGTGTCATTTTGTGTGCTTGTATCTGTTTCTTTCAGTTAATGATCTGTAATATGTTGAGCATGCACTAGTGTTTATTTTCAGTACTTACAATGTAAATAATGTGTTAAGTAATGGAACAAGTAGGTAGGAATAAATCAGTAAAGTGCATGGAGAGTTTCTAACTGGTAGACTTAGAAACTTCAACATGGTATTCGTCAATTGATAGATCTAAGCAAAGATGAGATTTACGAGTTTTACCCTCAAGAGGAGGAGTTTTGGCCCTGGCTTGCACCCTATATACTTTGTCATTGTTCTTACTGTCTTGGTAGTTGTTTAATGTATTACATATTAGAATAATAATGAACAAAGCTAATAAGTAAAAGGTAACACAAACAGTTATCAAGTTAAGAGAATTAACATATCCATTGCCCTATTGAATTCTCAACACTTACGGAGGGGAGTGTAGAGATGTTTAGTCGTATGTGGTGATGTGTACAATCTGATGCTTCCCATTGGGATTTTGGAGCATTACCACCAGGGAGACCACCTGATAGAGTTGACAGGCATGCCATTGGGTATAGTTCACCTAGGATCGATGAGGACGCAGATAAGCATCATTTGATGACATCCATGGGGACTTGCACACCTCTCTCACTTCTACATCATTTGCAGGCGCAAAGGAGTTGGATGTTGTCCCTTGATACCTTCAACATGAGAAGCAAGATACGAGAGGCTCGCTCAAGACGGTTAGTTGGGACACAGAGTATCCAAGGAGAGACTACTCAGTGGTGGCATTTGGTTAGGGCACGAGTTGATGAGTGCGGGCTTAGGGAGGTAACTATGAGTGAGCTGCAAGGTGCACTATAGGCAAGACAACCTAAGGGGTTATGTAAGCACGAAGTACAAGGGATGGCAGTCCTCATTAACAAGGGGATGCCTAGGCTCCAGGCAGTATTCGGGTACATCATCAGGAGCTGGGATCGCAGATTTTGTTGTGTGGTCCGGAAGGAACAGAGCAATTTGTCATACGCTGGACAGATCCTTGATGTTGGGTGCCCATCCATTAGATACATACAAGGGTTAGAGATAAGGCACAGAGGGGTGCCAACAACATGTCATAACAGCAAGGTAGTGAGGATGGGGAGTTCTCTCCCTCCAATAAGGTTATGGGATCTAGGGATCCAGTTGATCGATGGGACACTCCATTACCTAGTGAGTATGGTCAAGATAGCAAGTGATCCATTTCATTATCAGGTTGACATATGGGGGATCATCGAGGTCTTCATCATATGGTGAGGTAGGTGTTTGTTCAGGATTGGGGCGCCATGAAGTGATAAGCGTGAGAATTAAGCAAAGTCTTTAGGTAGAAATCACATGAGAGAAATTTTTGGCCGACGCGTTTCGAACCAACAAGTGTGGTTCATCATCAGGAATGTTGAGTCACCTTGACAGGTTGGGCATGTGAAAATTTTTGAACCTAACACATCAAAAACCCCTACTGCAATATGCAATATCTGGTTTACTACCTCCTACTTGTTCTTTGCATTAACAAGTTATTTAATAACATAAACATCGAAGTAAACACAATTGTATCCTTCACAAATATACAGATCAACAACTGAAATACACTGAGACAACACAAGGGGCACCATTATTTTTGGACAATCGTCCCCAAAAAAACCCAATGCGGGAAAACCGGTGCAGCATATAGAGGGTTTTATTATTAAGCAAATTCTGAATACAACTATGGTGCCAGAAATGGCTCACCCTTCCGAGACTATCCCTGGCAACAATACCTCTATCCGGAGATAGATATTTTGTTGATCAGCAACTGGATGAACAATCGCACAGTGAATTTGGTTGTTCCTTGTGCTAGATAGCAAAAGCTACTCCACGCACTCCTATGGAACTGCGTCACCCTCTCTGCCTCTACGTCAGCCAATCAGCTCTCAATTTGTCCCACTGAATCACCTCAGTGCAGCCTCTGAAGCTCTTTGCGTCTTCTGCATCAGCCTCTATGGCCTCTAAGTCAACTTTTCAGTCCTCTATGTTGGCCTCCTTAGCCTCTGCGTCAGCGCTCCTGGGTTTTTCGCTGCCTCTTCTGGCACTCTACTGCCTCTCTAACATGTATTCTTCAGCCTTGGATCGAAATACCTTATTGAACTACCCCTCACTACAACTAATCTCTAACTCGATTTCCTCAGCAAACCTAGCGCCAGAAAATCGAATTCTTGATCTCTCTTGGTGTGTCTCCAACTGGCCCTCAAGCCTCCTCTTATACTTTTCCTGTTGACGATTCAATGCCCAAGATTAAGTCCCTAATCAATGGCTAAGATTAGATCTGGCTTGATCCTCGTTATTTAGAACTTTCTCACTCATATTATATTAATACACTTTAATATTTTAATTTTCCTAAGTTTAGACTTAGGAACCCCATTAAAAATATTAATTATTTTAATATCTCTCCATCCTAGTGGAATTTCCCCAAACAATTTATGGGTCTTGAAAATCTCATGTGCCTTAGCCTCTCCACCAATTTTCATGGCTAGAGCACATCTGATGCTACCAGAAATCAACACTCCCTCTTAGCGAGGAATGTGCTCTAATGATGTTTCACCACAGAAACATCACATTGATCCTCCGCATCGGTAACTATGCTAATGCTAGGCTTACTGCCCCACATCCACAGCACTGTTGTTTCTTGTACTGCTGCCCATGACGCTATCAATGCCACTGCTACATCTGCACTGCAGCTCCCTCTCAGCATGTTGCCCATAGCACTGCCACTGCTAACTGTTGCACTGCAACTCAGTTATCGAGAAATAAGTAACTGACTTTACCCAAATACTGACATCCCAGTCAGTCTGGAAGCCTAGTGATGTTGAAGCCACCTCTGCTACTATCCTATGCTCCCTCTGCTGCCAATGTGTTGTTGCAACCTCTATTGTGCCTCTCGCACTGTTGCAACCTCCACTGCATTGCTATAGACTTCTGCACTCTAGCACTGCCTTGTCGCTCCATCACACCTTGATCCACCCGACACCTGTGATCAAGCTACTATCGGTTAAGGGCTCCTGTAGCCAGATGTGATCGAAAAGTTTGGGCACGTCAAGGATCCTGCTGGAGATGTGGCTTCCATCTCTGCCAAAATGAAAGTCGAACTGGTTCTCTTCTCCCTCTTTCGCTACTGCCCTAGCAAAACTCAGATATGGATTTCTTTGGCGCAAGAAACCCTCTAAAGAACAAGCTCCTCTAGACTCCCTCTGAGTCCTAATTTCCTTCACAGAAATCCTCCCCCCAAATGTCGAATCACTCCTCTCCAATCCTCCTTTGCTGCTGCAACCCAGATCTACATTTCTTTGGCTAGAAATCTGTCGAGGTAGTGCTTCCCTCTACCTTGGTTCAGTCTCCTTAGAGATTGTTCTGCACCAACAAAAATAGCGTCCCACCAGCGCCTCAAATCAAAATTTGCATAGCTTCTTTAGCCCCGCAACTGAAGAATCAGAGCCCTTCTGGCTCTGCACAATCAAAGTGAGAGTTGAATCAGCACCTCCTGGCCACAGTGTCAATACTTCCTAGCTAAGAAAGATGACTTGGCACTACGTATGCCTGATCTTCTCCCCCTCTGCCTCTACCTTGGTCTAGATAGCTGACAAAGCTACTGCATGGGCTCCTCCCAGCTACTATGTCACCTTCTTTGCACTGCGTCCCTCCTCCTTCTGTGTCTTTGGCTCTGGAACAGCGCTGTCTCTCAGGATAGCTACTTCTCTGCCGCATATTCTCATATTTTCTCGCTTGGTGTCTTCAATCGCCTCTAATCTGCAAACCCTCTGATACCATGTGAAAAATTTTGAATCTAACACATCAGAAACCCCTACTGCAATATCTGGTTTACTATCTCCTACTTGGTCTTTACATTAACATGTTATTTAATAACATAAACATCAAACTAAACACAATTGTAGCCTTCACAAGTATATAGATCAACAACTGAAATAAACTAAGACAACAAAAGGGTCACCTTTATTTTTGGACAATCGTCCCCAAAAAACCCCAAGGCGAGAAAATCGGTGCAGTATATAGAGGGTTTTATTATGAAGCAAATTTTGAATACAACTAGGGTGCCAAAAATGGTTCACCCATCAGAGAATATCCTTGGCAACAATACCTGTACCTGGAGACAAATATTCGAGTTGATCAACAACCGAATGAACAATCCCACAATGACTTCGGTTGTTCCTTGTGCTAGACAGCGAAAGTTGCTCAACGCACTCCTCTGGAACTGCGTCACCCTTTCAAAACTACGCCACCCTCTCTAGCTCTGCATCATCCAATCAGCTCTCAGTCTCTTACATTGAATCACCTCAGCGCAGCCTCTGAAGCTCTCTGTGTCTTTTGTGTCAGCCTATACGGCCTCTGCGTCAACTTCTTCGGTCCTCTGTGTCCTCTACGCTGGCCTCCTTAGCCTTTGCGTTAGCCCTTGCTACCTCTGCGTCAGCCCTCCTAGGTTGTGCATTGCCTCCACTTCAGCCCTCCTAGGTTGTGTGCTACCTCTTCCGACACTCTATTGCCTCTCTGACATGTATTCTTCAGCCTTGGACCGAAATCCCTTGCTGAACTGCCCCTCACTACAACTGATCTCTAACTCGATTTATTCAACAAACCTAGCCCCAAAAAATCGAATTCTTGATCTCTCTTGGTGTGTCTCCAATTGACCTTCAAGCCTCCTCTTATACTTTTCCTGTTAACGATTCAACGGCCGAGATTAAGTCCCTAATCAATGGCTACGTTTAGATTTGGCTTGATCCTCATTATTTAGAACTCTATCACCCATATTATATTAATACACTTTAATATTTTAATTTTCCAAAGTTTAAACGATTTCTGAGACTTGGAGATCTCATGAGCCTTAGCCTCTCCACCAATTTTCATGTGGCTAGAGCACATCCGATGCTACCAAAAATCAACAAGGCATAGCCTTGATCATCACATATATTATGGTCGAGAGTTACAAGAGAGAAGGTTTTGGTACGAGCATACTAGGTGGTTGGTCATGACCAGTGTGTTGCAGGGTCAGCACGACAGTTTCCTTTTAAGACTAGCATGGGACCCAAGAATCACAATACTTAGCATCTTAGCGACCTTTAGGGATGAGTTCGCTGCTACAGGGGAGGGTCACTTAAATCTTCCATTAGGCTTTAGTGATTCGCTAATGGTGTGAGGAACTTCATCAACATGGCAAGTTGGTCAGCAAGACGATATTAGGAGGAGCACATGCAGCAGAGACTTCATTCGCACAGGGATTGGGTTGTATCTTCATGAGTTTACTCTCGGGATGCGTAAGGTGGAACATGGCCCCCCCTTGAACCCACTCCTAAAGGACGCTCCCTTCAGGAGCGGATCAGGAGCAAACCCGGGAGCGTGCTCCCTAAAAAAAATTAGTTCCCTTCCTTTTTTTGCAATTTTTTTATGCAAACACGTTCCAAACGCAAAAAAAAATTCAAAGAAACAAATTTTACTTAAATTTTCCTTTTATTTAAATTTTTAACATTGGCATGAAATGACTCAGGAAGTTTGAGAGTGGTTTCAACCTCATTGGATTTTATATGGAAAAAGTGGATTTTAGATCTCACTTAAAATCCAGCAGACTTGTCTATTTTTCAGGATGCCAGTTTTATGGGGATTGCAATGTCTCCATTGGATTTTGTCATGTACTAGGATATGGAACTCATCAAGAGCACCAATCCCTCTATGTACCTTGATGTTAGTGACATTGGTTGTCAAAATCCTATATCATGACCTTACTAAAAATGTACCCATCGCTCAAACAAAAATTTGACTTGACATGCTACGTCTTTTCTATCTTATGTTAATGCTTAGAGGGTGATATTAATGACAAAGATCCCAAGATAAGCAATGATTTTGATAATATGTAGGTATTTGTTGTAGCATGATTGTTTTGGATGATAGAGGCCATCTAGAGCCTATTTGTCGATGTATTTTCAATTCAGAGATGGATTGCACTCGATGTTATTTTGGTAATGTGCACCCTTGCATGCTATATAAATCAAGACTTGTAACTTATGGACCTATGGTTGACAAAGATTGTAGCTACTAGATAATTCATGCTATATGGTTTAATCCATGTTTGTTAATTTTAGGTATGTTCTATGCTTAGAGCAATTTATTTCAAT
>APFE030753329.1:0-81974 GCA_000404065.3 Pinus taeda
TTAGTAATATTAAATATTAATAATTCATAATTAGTAATATTAATTAATAATAATTATTATTATTATTAGGTTTTATTAATTTAACAATGTTTATTTTTAGTGTTTTTAATATTTATCTTAGGGTTTGTATACATTGGGTTTATAATATTAATCTCTTTTCTTTATCATTACCCAAGGGATTAATACTAAAAAGCCAAGGGATTATGAACAGAAGGGAATAATATTAAACATAAGGGACTAATATTATAAACCCAAGGAACTAATATTAGACAACTATTGGCAACCATTGTTGAATGTCACATTATGACAAGTATTGTCTCACCATGAAAATAAACCATGTTAATTTTAGTCTTTCTAATATTTATATTAGGGTTTACCAATGTTGGGTTTATAATATTAGTCCCTTGGGTTTGATATTAAACTCTATGATTAATATTATAAGCCCTATATGAATCCTTATATAATAGGAATATTATATAATAGGAATATGAACCCTTAGATGAATAAACCCAAGGGATTGATAATATAAACCTAAGGAACTAATAACAATAAGGGATTAATGCTAAAAACTTAAAAAACCAAAAGGATTAATAGTATAACCCAAGGTATATAAAACCTAAGATAAACAAAAGGGACTAATATTATAAACCCAAGGAACTAATAAACCCAATGGTTTAATATTATAAACCCAAGCAATTATTGAACCCAACGGATAAATATTAAAAACCTAAGAGATCAAGAAGTGCAATGGATTGATATTACAAATACAAGAGATTAATAAAGATGACCATGATTGATATTATAAACCCAAGTTAATAAAAAACCCAAAGGATTAATACTAAATCCCCAAGGCATTATGAACACAAGGAAATAATATTAAACCCGAGGGACTAATATTATAAACCCAACATTGGTAAACCCTAATATAAATATTAGAAAGGCTAAAATAAGCATGGTTTATTTTCATCGTGGGACAATCCTTGTCACGATGTGGCATTCAACCATGGTTGACCATGGTTGTCTATGATTGACAATGGTTGACCATGATCGATATTATAAATCTAAGGGAATAATAAACCCAAGTGATTGATATTATAAACCTAAAGGAATAATAAAACTAAGGGATCAATACTAAAATCCCAAGGGATTATGAACCGAAGGAAATAATATTAAACCCATGAGACTAATATTATGAACCCAACATTGTTAAACCCAAAGATAAACACTACAAACACTAAAATAAACACGGTTTATTTTGATGGTGAGACAATCGTTGTTACAATGCGACATTCAAACATGGTTGACCACAGTTTGCTATGATTGACAATGGTTGACCATCATTGATATTCTAAACGCAAAGCAATAATAAAACGAAGGGATTAATACTAAAACCCCAAGGGATTATGAACCAAAGGGAATAATATTAAACCCATGGGACTAATATTATAAACCCAAGGAACTAATAAACCCAATGGTTTAATATTATAAACCCAAGGAATTAGTGAACCCAATGGATAAATATTAAAAACCTAAGGGATCAAGAAGCATAAGGGATTGATTTTACAAATACAAGAGATTCATAAAGCTGACCATGATTGATATTATAAACCCAAGTTAATAATAAACCCATGATCCGAAATGGATCCATAAAGAATGATTAATAGAGCCATGGCTATACCAGGTTGGGACAGACTTCAAAAGATTTAAAACAACGATCAAGAACACTTCTAAACCAGTGGCAATGGTAGCTAGTGTGGAATGACGAGGACCTCGGCCAAAGCGTGTTGACCGAGGCCCATGGAGACTACGCGGGAGGCAAAATTAGCCCCTGGGAGGCCCGGATCAAGAAACAGAGACAGTTTTTGATGCGCGATTAGCATCGCCCCCGAGTGCTTGGTCGCATGAGAGCCAGGAAAGCCATGGGATAAAAGGATAAGAGCTAACGACGAGACCCGCTCCAAAACTGACGGTATTGATTGGGGGCGTCCATTGGCGGTAAGTAGTTTTGAAGGAAAATGAGTGATTCCACTCAACGCCTGATGCGTGGCAAGCAGAGGAGAGAGGAAACCACCGCTCATCACATGCTAATCGTTGAGCTAGTTAACCGCGCGGGACGAGCGAATGGCGTCAGATCTGGGGGCTCTAGATCTAATGGTTGAGATCACGCCCGATGGAGAAGACATAATTGACGAGGGAATAAGCCGCGATTTAGAAGAATTTGAAGTCCGAATTGACCGCCACGGTGGCAAATGACTCATTCCATAATGTAACTGAAGAAATGAACTAACGAGGCAAGCTGGTGCAGTTCGCAGGAGGACAAGTGGCCATCCCTGTGAGTCTGATGATGATGTCGAGAAGAGGGAACTCCAAGCGCAACTCCAAGCAGGCGAATTGACAGAGGTAGAAAAGGAAATGAACTGCCATGAGCTCGAATGATTTAAAGTCATAAACAGAGAATATAAAACACACACCCAGAGAGGAAGATAGAAACCAGAAAAGAGAAGAACCAGTGAAGAAAAAAGCAGAAAGAAGGTAGAGGGCTGAGCTGACCAAGGGCAGCGTTGAGCACCAGAGAGCTTGAGAGATTCAAGCCATCCCTGAGAGGATCTGTCAGACCAAATAGGTCAAAGAGTTGGCAAGGAAAAGAGTCTGTGTACTCTAGTGGCTTGGGGAATCCAAGAACGACCCTGCCAAGCCAATTTGTTTCAGGAGACTCATATTGAGCTCCTTCATTGTAATTCTCTGCTTCAAGACACAATAAAAGAAGGCCACCACTGAGAGTTGGACTGGAGATGTAGCCTTAGAGGATAGGGTGAACTCCTTATTAAATTCTTGTGTTCTTGTATTTGTTTACTGTGTTTCTCTGCTGTTTTCCATTTCAAGTGTCTATGTATTTGCAATCTGATCGATCCATTGCTTAAATAACATAGACACACACACCAACATATGAGTCTGTAATACCTTCATTTAATAAATATTTAACTGAGGTCACTCATAGGGTGATTAACAGATCAGGTGGTATTAGAGCTTTAGGCTGTAAGGTTAGACAAGCTTGTGTTGGTTTCGCTTTTGAATGCTCACTAGATCAAAGATCAAATTAGGAGAAGGAGAGTTGGTTGAAACTAATCCTGAGATTGGGAGAGTCTATCATCGGAGGACAACGTCAGAGGAAGGTTCTATGGGGCCAGACCCTCAATTCATAGAGAGTTTCCTAGCTATAAAGTCTATGGTAGAAAAAATGTATAGGGACTTTAGAAAGCATAAGGATGAACATTCATCAGGTTCTAAATAAGACAAAGAAGAAGATGAGTCTCATCCCCATGACCACTCAAAGGGAAAAGGGAAAGAGGAAAGCTTTCTCACACCTCCTAATAGCCCTATGCGTAATAAGAAAACATCTTTGATCAAGCTAGATGTTAAATTTGACTTGCGTATATATGATGGAGAACTAAATGCTGAAAAATTGGACAATTGGATTAGACAAATTGATGTGTATTGCAGAGTGAAAAGCATCGACTCAGACAAGAGCAAAATTCAGCTGGAAAGCCTACGCCTAGGAGGCACTACCTTGGTTTGGTGGGAAGGCAGAACCCAAGCTGACATGAAAAGACATGGGAAGACTATTTCTGTCTGGAGTGACTTTGTTTCTATAATCAAGAAGCAGTTCTATCCATTGGCCTACATGCAACAAGCCATGATGAGTTAGTAAACTCTTTGGCAGTTGAAAGGGCAAAGTATGCAAGGGTACACTCAAGAATTTAGAAAGAGAGCATTGATTTTAGGGATCTCATTAGACTCATTAGAGACTCTTTTGAAGTACATTGGTGGTCTACACAGCTACATGAGGCATACCATCCTCATGTTTAATCCCACTAGTATAGATGAGGTATCTGTACAAGCTACTCATCTAGAAGCTAGAGGAAAGAATGGAAATCCAGAAGTTGGGGGACCATCCCAACCAACTGCAAGCAAGAGCAAGGAGAAAAGAAAGTAGAAGTGGAAAGCAAGGAAGGCTAATGCTACACAGAAAAGCAAAGCTTTATGCAGTCACTGTAAAAAGGAGGGGCATGATGATGAGCACTATTGGATTCTGCATCCAGAGCTGAGACCTAAGAAGTCCGAGGGCAAGAAGAAGAAGACTACTGCAGCTATTCAGAAAGACTTGGGGTCAAACTCAGTAGATGAAATAATCATTACAGCCACAGGTATAAAAGGTAAGAATTCTGAAGAATCTACTAGTAATTCTGCTCAAACTATTATTGATGAAGAACATGAGAGAAAAGGACATGAGGTTTTCCATATTCGAGTTATTTCCAAACATCAAAAGATTGATACTTTGCTTGATAGTGGCTCACAAGTAAATTTTATTTCGGAAGCAATTGTAAAGAAATTGGGATTAGCAACTACGTCTCACAAGAAACCATACCCATTAGGATGGTTGAATGATAAAACACAACTACAAGTGACTAGGTAGTGCAAACTCAAGTTTTCTTTTGGGTCAGCATTTGTAGATGAGGTTGAGTTAGACATAATTCCTTTAGATATATGTGGAATTGTTTTAGGAAGTCCTTACTTGTATGATAGAAAATCCATTTTCTATAGAGCTGAGACCAAGTATCTACTTGTTAAAGATGGAATCGAATACTTTGTAAGAGCTCAAAAGCTCAAGAATAATTATACTCGCATAAATTCCAGACAGATGAAAAGAATGATAAATTCATGCAAACAATTCTTACTAATGGTTATACAGGAAAGGAAACCTGATAAAACCAATGTATTTGAGGGTTGTAATGCTAAGCAGCAAGCTGATGTAGAAAAGATTGTTTTAGAGTATGATGTCCTATTTGAGGAACCTAAAGGTCTGCCGCCCAAAAAGGAAATAATACATGATATTATTTTGTAGCAAGATGTTCCATTGCCTAACATTGGAATGTACAGGTTCTCTACTTTAGAGAATGTTGAAATCAAGAAGCAGGTGTAGGAGTTGCTCGAGAAGGGATTCATCAGGCCTAGCAAATCACCATGTGGGTCACCAATCGTTTTGGTGAGAAAGAAAGATGGCTCATGGAGAATGTGCATTGACTACCAAGCACTGAATAAGATAACAATAAAAGATTGTTATCCCCTTCCTCGCATAGATGATCTTTTAGATCAGTTGAAGGAAGCTGTTTATTTCACCAAGCTAGATTTGCATAGTGGATACCATCAGGTCAGAGTTGGAGAGCAAGATGCATGGAGGACTGCTTTCAAAACCAAGCAGGGATTGTATGAGTGGCTGGTTATGGATTTTGGCTTGACTAATGCCCCTGCTACTTTCATGAGATTAATGAATGATGTACTCAGGCCTTTTCTTGATGATTTCATTATTGTGTATCTAGATGACATTCTGATTTTTATTAAAACATGGGAAGAACATTTAAAGCATGTTTAGCAAACATTAGATGTTTTGAAAAGAGAAAAACTTTATGTTAAACTCTCAAAATATGAATTTGGCAAAACATCTCTAAATTATTTGGGTCATATAGTAGGAGGTGGTGAATTGAAAATAGATCCCTCTAAAGTGGCAGTCATTGTAAACTGGCCTGAACCCAAGTTTGCTACAGAAGTGAGAAGCTTCTTAGGAGTAGCACAATATTGGAGGAAGTTCATTTCTAATTTTTCCTCAATTGCAGCTCCCTTACATGCTTTGATAGGATTGAACAAGGTGTTCCAGTGGGGAGGAAAACATCAGAAAGCCTTCGACACCTTGAAAGATAAGATTAGTACAGCACCTATACTAGCACTGCCTGATCTGCAAAGATCGTTTGAGATCCAAACAGATGCCAGTGAATATGCCATGGGAGCAGTGTTGACACAGCATGGTAAACCCATATGTTATCATTCTGAGACTTTTAATCCTGCAGTAGTTAACTATCCTACATATGATAAAGAATTGTATGCATTAGTTCAGAGTGTGAAAAAGTGGAAACATTACTTAATCGGCAAAGAGACAGTAATACATATTGATCATCAACCACTCCAATATCTACACTCCCAGATTAAGTTGCAGCAATCAAAACACTACAGATGGATGGGTTTTCTACAACAGTTTCATTTAGTCATCAAATATAAAAAGGGCATACAGAGCAAAGTTGTAGACATGTTATCTAGACCCATTATAAATGCATCTAGTATACTTAAGCATAATTTTGTACTACATGAAAGCTACATTGAACAATATGCTCAAGATATAGACTTTAAAGATGTATATGCAACTTTGAGTCGAGGAAAGAGAGTAGAAGAATTGGATTGTCATGTAAAGGACCGACCCTTATATCACTATGGGAAACTCTGCATTCCACAAACTGAGAGAGTAAAGATAGTTAGAGAAGCACACACTTCTCTGATATCAGGTCACTTTGGGGTAAGTAAAACAGTTGCACAGCTGCAAAGATTTTGTTATTGGCCAAAAATGAATGAGAAAGTTTCTAGATATGTAAGAGGGTGTACTACGTGTGCTAAAAGCAAGCCCAACAATAGAAAACTAGGCTTGTACACTCCATTATTAGTTCCTTCTCACCCTTGGGAAAGTATTTCCATGGACTTTGTTCGAGAACTGCCTAAATCTAGGAGAGGTCATGATTATCTATATGTGGTTGTGGATAGATTCAGAAAAATGTGTATTTTGATACCTTGTAATAAACAGATTACAGCTAAACAAACAACAAAACTATTCTTTGAACATGTATGGGTTCATTTTGGATTACCCACTTCTATTGTGTCTGATCGAGACACCCAATTTGTGGGAAAGTTTTGGTCAAGTCTATGGGAGTTGATGGACACCCAACTGAAGAAAAGCACAACTTTTCATCCACAAACCGATGGCCAGATAAAAGTAGTCAACAGGATAGTGATCCAGTTACTCAGGGGATATTGCAGCAAACATCCTAAGCTTTGGGATGAACACTTATGTTATGTGCAGCATGCTTACAACAAAGCAAAACACTCTTTTACACATAGATCTCCTTTTGAGACCTGTTTTGGTTTCATACCAAGGTCTCCTTTGGATTTTGTCTTTGGTAAAGATACCACAGTTGATGGACACAGTGATGTGGACAAGGAAACTAGGTTCATTGAACAGATCCAAGAGATCCACCAGGCAATACAGGAACAACTAAAAAAGAGCCAAGCCAAATACAAGGCAAGGCATGACAAGCATCGGATGGAACATATTTTTCAAGTTGGAGACTAGGCCTGGCTGTATATCAGCAAGGTTAGGATGCAAGGTGAAGGTAAAAAGCTAAACCCTATCAGGTATGGAACTTTTAGGATACTTGAGAACATTGGTGAAAATGATTTTCACCTTGATCTACCAGCTTACATGCACATCTACTCAGTCGTAAATGAAAATTTCTTGAGACTGTTTGAACCATCGATGATTGAGGATCCTGAAGAGCAAAGCCAATTGCCTTCTATTAATGACTTGCTATCTGAATATCTTAATGAATTGCAGGAAGACATAGTGCTAGACAGGAAGGTGAGGACAACGCGCTGAGGAGATGTTGAGTACCTCAGAATTGGACTCAAAGGTTCGAAGCTGAGCAGTGCAAAGTGGATTGAGATTGGGCAAGTGAGACAGCAGTACCCTCACTTAGTCGATGCTTGAAAGAAAACCAACTTTTGGTGGTCCAAAAGCTTTTCAGTGGGAAGGCCGTGATCCGAATTGGATCCATAAAGAATGATTAATAGAGCCATGAGTGTACCAGGTCGGGACAGACTTCAAATGATTTAAAACAGAGATCAAGAACACCTCTAAACCAATGGCAATGGTAGCCAGTGTGGAACGACGAGGACCTCGGCCAAAGCGCGCTGACCGAGGCCCATGGAGACTGCGCAGGAGGAAAAATTAGCCCATGGGAGGCCCGGATCGGGAAACAGAGGCAGTTTTTGATTTCTGATTAGCGCTTAGCACTAATCACACATCTCTGGGTGAAAAACCTCAAATTGGAGAAGCCCCGAGTGCTTTGTCGCATGAGAGCCGAGGAAACCGTGGGATAAAAGGCTAAGAGCTAATGGCGGGACCCGCTCCAAAACTGGCAGTATTGATCGGGGGCGTCCATGGGCGATAAGCAGTTTTGAAGGAAAGGAGTGATTCCACTCAGCGCTTGACGTGTGGCAAGTGGAGGAGAGAGGAAACCACCATTCATCACGCGCTAACGGTCGAGCTAGTCAACCACGCGGGACAAGTGAATGGAGTCAGATTTGGGGGTTCCATATCTAACGGTTGAGATCGCACTTGATGGAGAAGATAGAATTGACAAGGGAATAAGCCGCGATTTAGAAAAATTTGAAGCTCAAATTGACTGCCATGGTGGCAAATGACTCATTCCAGAATGTAACTAAAGAAACGAACTGACAAGGCAAGCTGACGCAGTTCGCAAGAGGACAAGTGGCCATCCCTATGAGTCTAATGATGACACCGAGAACAGGGAACTCCAAATGCAGCTGTAAGCAGGCGAATCGAAAGAGGTAGAAGAGGAAACAAATTACCATGAGCTCGAATGATTTAAAGCCATAAACAAAGAATAGAAAACACACAGCCAGAGAGGAAGACATAAACCAAAAAAGAGAAGAACCAGTGAAGCAAAAAGTAGAAAGAAGGTAGAGGGCCAAGCTGACCAAGGGCAGCGTCAAGCACCAAAGAGCTTGAGATATTCAAGCCATCCCTGAGAGGATCTGTCAGACCAGAGAGGTAAAGGAGCTGGCAAGGAAAAGAGTTTGTGTACTCCAGTGGCTTGGGGAATCCAAGAACCACCCTACCAAGCCAATCTATTTCAGGAGACTCATATTGAGCTCCCTCAATGTAATTCTCTGCTTCAAGACACAATAAAAGAAGGCCACCATTGAGAGCTGGATCGGAGATGTAGCCCAGGAAGATATGGTGAACACCTTATTCAATTCTTGTGTTCTTGTATTTGCTTACTGTGTTTCTCTGTTGTTTTCCATTTCAAGTGTCTATGTATTTGCAATCTGATCGATCCATTGGTTAAATAACATAGACACACACACCAACATATGAGTCTGTAATACCTTCATTTAATAAATCTTTAATTGAGGTCACTCATAGGGTGATTATCAGATCAACTCGTTAATATGATTATTTGATGGTTGTTATGTCATGGTTATTATGATGTGTTGGTTATAAGCATGGATCTGTTATATACTCTAGTTATGACTTGTTCATGAATTGATATGTATTTGGTTGGTTGATGAATAAATGATATAAAAAATGTTATTTCAGCTATTAAGAGATGGCATTAGACCTTCTTGGTGAATATAAGATAAATTTCAAGCCCCTATGTTTAGATATGCATTCATGACCTGTAGATTTCATGTTCACCATATGCTTGATGAAATGATTGTCATGGTTAAGCCTGGTTAGGTCAAGTTATTAACTAATTTTTGTATGAATGGATTTGTCCTAATGTTTTATACCATTCTGGAAAGTCTCATTAAGTTTTGGGAAGTGGTTGGGAGTCAGGCCCTGAAAAGGTGACACTGATTCCTGGGTCGCATGCTCAAAACTGGAAATTTTGGGTTGCAGTTGCTACCTTCCAGGCTTATGCATGCAGTTGGAGGCTTACAGTTGCATGGAGGCCTTTTCATGCATGTGAATGGACCCCAGCACACTAAATATGAAATTTTGCTCAGGGTTTGGGCACCTGGAGTGGTTGTTTAGCTCTTGGGGTCCTGTAGCTCCTGAGGGAGGTCAATAAAGTTTCAATTTATCGACACCACTTCCTTAATGAAGTTAGTAGTTTGGGTCATGTAATAGTAACCCTCATCTCATGCTTACCTAGCAGGCTGGTGAAAGTGGGTAGATATGGGAGGGGTGGTTACAGGGTGATAGCAGAGAAAGTTTTGCTCTCTTTGGGTTAATATCTGATACCACAAGGTGGTACCAGAGCATGTTTCAAACACTTGGACCGGATGGTCTAGATGCATGATGTTATGCATGCATTATCATGGTTTTGGTTATCATACATGAGGTCATTATATGCAGCTAGCATTGTAATGCATGATGTCGATATATTGATATGATTATGTATATACATGTATCGTGCTAATTTGCACTGAACTATTAGATGAGATAGCTTCCCCTGAACATCACTGAGATATGATTTTGGTTATGGTATTTATTTGGTTTATCTAACATGGCATGTTTGCAGGAAGAAGAGGATCAGATATAATGAGAAAAATGGTGGACTACATTTCACACGACTCTCCCTACAGATTAGTTGAGCAGTAATGAGATGAGTATTCTCCTAATATAGCAGATACATTGAGAAGTTTGAGGGAATAGATCAGAAGTTGCAAGGAAGACAGTGACAGTTTGGTTCAAGCTCAGGAAAGACTTGCAAGGGCTCAGGAAAGGTAGGCAGATTTCAATGCAGTGATCCTTCATATTTTTTCAGACTTGCAGAGACAGGGACAACTGAGGATTAGTCAAGAACAGGAGGAGAAGATTAATGGGACATATGGTATCAGGTCTTAGTAATGATACAGGCTGGATAGAGGGGACACATTCAAAGGTGGCAGATCATTGGATACACCTGACAGGATGACTGGTATGTATGGGTTTCATTATAGTTCCTTATCTAGGAGACATCATCACCATCATCATCCTTTTAGGACGAGTGAATACTTTCGAGAGGAGTTCAAGAAAGTCAAGCCCCATACATTCGATGGAGAGATGAAGAAGTTAGAAGATGCAGAGGCATGGTTGCCTTGGCTGAAGAAATTCTTTAGTTTGCATAACTATTTAGAGAACATGAAATACAAAATAACTACCTTCAATCCTAAAGGGAAAGCAAGTATCTAGTGGGAAGATGTGAATAATTTCAGAGGCATTCGAGAAGAAGAGTTGATTTGGGATGAGTTTGAGAGACTCTTCAAGAAGCAATACCTATCTAGAAGATACTACAATGATAGATCTAAGGAGTTTTATGAGCTGCAAATGGGTTCTGTGATAAATGATGAGTATATTAGCACGTTCATGAAGTTGTTTAGGTACGTTCCTTACTGCAAGGATGAGAAAGAAAAGATTCAAAGGTTCATCAGTGGGTTGCCAGTAACATATAGAGACCAGATTGAGTTTGATGAGCCTCGATAATTGGAGGAAGGCTTTAGGAAACTAAAGCATTATTATGAGCAGTCAAATTGTAAAGTTGAGTCTAAGCATGATTTGCAAGGGAATGATAAAGCTAAATGGAAGTTTCCATCGAAGCAGGGAAGACCTAAGGATGCAGGTGAGAAAGAAAATATTTCTCCTTACAAAAATAATAATGCAACTGAGAAGGGACATGGACCTCAACCTAGAGAGCAGCAGAATAGAGGTGATGGTAGAGGACCGTTGCAGTACTGGATTTATGGAAACTACCATTGCAAGAAGGATTTCCCATTATACAAGGGTGGTAGGCCTCAGATCTATAGTGCTAAGGAGGTGCAGACAATTGGGGATGTTGGCTATAACATTCCTAAGATTTATGTAGTTGGGGACAACAAGCAGGCAGATCACCAAGCATCCATTATTGAGATGGAAGGTAAACTTTGTGATCAAGTTGTTTCTATTTTGATTGACCATGGATCCAATTATAGTTATGTTAATCCTGACCTAGTGGATAAGTGCAGTTTCAGAAAAGAAGTGCATGGAGAGTCTTGGCTAGTGAAATTGGTTACAGGTACTAAGAAGAGATTTCATCATTGGGTAAGAGCTTGTGCATTTGAACTGAATGGTATGCCTACATCAAAACATCTAAATTTGTTTCCACTGGGATCATGTAGTATGCTTTTGGGTATGGATTGGTTGTACCTCCATAGGACTAAAGTAGATTGTTATGACAATGCTATTGAGTGCCCAGATGATAATGGGAAAAAGAGAATCTTGCAGAGAAAGAAGAACCCTACATTAGTGAGGATGGTTGCAACTATGCAGGCTGAGCATAGTTGTAGGAAGGGGTGTGTACTATTTCTAGTTCATATTTCTAGTGACAAGGGTAAGGACGTTGATGATGCAAAAGTCCTCAAGAGGTACCCTGTCTTGCAGCAGTTTCAGGATGTGTTTCTAGCAAATATTTCAGAGTTGCCTCCCCACAGGGAAGTGAAATTTTCTATTGAGTTGGTACCAGGAGAAACACTAACATCAAGGGAACCTTATATGATGATCACTCCATATTTAATGGAATTTAAATTTCAGTTGAAGGAAATTCATGACAAGGGATACATTAGAATAAGTGTATCACCTTGGGTTGCATCGATATTTTTCGTGAAGAAGAAGGATGGTACTCTCAGATTGTGAATTGATTACATGCAATTTAACAAGGCGACAATCAAAAACAAGTATCCATTGCCAAGGATAAATGATTTGTTTGATTAGTTGAAGGGATCAATAATGTTGTCAAAGCTTTATCTGATATCTGGATACCATTAGGTGCACATCAAAGAAGATTATATCTACAAGACTACTTTCCAGACTAGGTATGGGCATTATGAGTTTATTGTGGTTCCTTTCAGTTTGACTAATGTTCCAACAACTTTCATGTGCTTGATGAACAATGTGTTGCATCCTTACTTGGACAAGTTTGTGATTGTATTCATTGATGATATATTGGTATATTCTAAGAATCGGGAAGAGCATGCAGATCACCTGGCAACAATATTAAAATTGTTGAGAGAGCATCAGTTTTATTCCCAGCTTAGTAAATATAGCTTCTTTGAGACAAAGGTACATTACTTGGGACATGTTGTTTCTAAGGAAGGTATAACAGTTGACCCAGAAAATATTAGAGCTATCATGGAATAGGTAGCTCCTTGGAATGTGGATGAGGTCAGATCATTCATGGTGCTAGAAGGTTGCTATAGGTGGTTCATCATCTCTCACAATTTCCCTATCATACTACATCATTGCAGAGGAAAGGAAAGAAATTTGGATGGACAAAAGAATGTGCAGCTAGTTTTGAGTAGTTGAAATAATTGCTTACAATTGCTCCAGTTCTAAAGATTGCAGATCCAAATAAAGAGTTCGTGGTATATGGATTCTTGCAAGAGAGGACATGGTGGAGTCCTAATGTAGGAGGGAAAAGTGGTGTGATATGAGTCAAGGAAACTAAATGAGCATGAACAAAACTATGTGACTCATGATCTTGAGTTGGAAACTATTATTCATGCCTTGAAGATGTGGAGGCATTATCATCCTGGCAAGAGGTTTATTTTTTATGAGTGACAATAGTGGATTGAGGTATCTATTTGACCAACCTAATCTGAATTCCATACAAACTAGATGGTTGGGTACCCTTAGTGAGTTTAACTTTGAGATCAAATACATTAAAGGAAAGGAGAACAAAGTTGTAGATGCTCTCAGTAGGAAAGTCCATGTAAACCATGTTGCAGCTATGACCTCTTATGGGACCAATTTGTAGGAGTAGTTCTTGCAAGAAGGGCAACATGATGATAGGTATAAATAGCTTAAGCACAAGTTACAATAGGGTACAAGTGAACAGGATGTGGATTATCATCTCACAACAGATGGCTTGGTGAGATTTAGGGACAAGGTCTATGTGTCAGATGATAGTGAGCTCAAGAAGCTTATCTTGAGGGAGTTTCATGTCAAGTCATATTCAGGTCACCCGGAATATCATAATATGTTGAAAATTTTGAAGAAGTTCTACTATTGGTTGAATTTGAAGAAGGAAGTGGCAAAGTTTGTTACTAGATGTCTGAACTATCAATGGGTGAAATCTGAGTGTAAGCACCCAACTAGTTTGTTATAGCCTATTCTGATTCCAGAATGGAAATGTGAGGTCCTTTCCATGGATTCATTACAATTTTTCCAAGGACATCGAAGCAACATGATTCCATCATAGTTGTGGTTGATAGGTTGAGAAACATAGCTCACTTCATTTTAGTGAAGGCTACTAATTTAGCCAATGAGGTAGCTCAAATATTCATCAAGGAGATGTTAGATGATCCAAAAATACAATTTTATCATAGGTTATAAAATTAGAATAAAATAATAATTAATTTAAGATATTAAATTAATAATTATTATTCTAGAATGTTTAATTATTTAATGGAGACTTTTAGAATTAGCATATTGTTGTAACAGATATGACTCTCCAAATGTGTCGTATCTTAGGCTCTATTTTAGGAGATTTGTTAGCTAGTTGGTTTGAATAGCATTTAATTGTAAATGGACACTTGTTATTTAATAAGTGATCCATAATTAGAGGTAGTTAGGACATGGAGCTTATAAATAGCTCATTGCAAGAGTGTTTGTGTTGTTCGAGTGTAAACTCTTGCAAAATCAATTATGTAATTAGTTTTTCTGATTAATAAAATTACATGTCTGAGGACACTTCTGCCGTTATTGTGGTATTGGAGCTCCAGTAATGCTGCAGTTGATTTGAGGAGGAGATTCCAGCTCTATCAGATCGTGGAAAACTCAACTCCGTTGAAGTGATCAGCAAAATATTGGTATGAAATTTGCAATTTCTTTTTATTGATTTTAGATCTGCAAATTCTAAAATCATTTTTATTATCAAGAAAAAATGCAAAATCTGTGTGACTTTCTGCAAAATCTGTGTGGCTATTTTAATGCAGTGGATGAGGATTTGGCCACAGCAATCGAGTAGATTAAGGCGAGTTCAGATTTTTTTTCCTCAGTTAGTATGGGCAGTGGGATATAAAAAAATAGGTGTGCCTGAACCTAATATTCAGTGTGCGCGTGGAACTTCATACGCGTGGTCTTGTTAATTTTATGTGACATGTATTAAGGTTTCTGGATATTCTTATGTAAGAGTGGATTGCGTATTGTATTTCCTGAAATGTGTGTATTGTATTTCATAAAATGACGTTGTCTGAGGCTTCTCGGTTTATTTGATTGGGTGGCACTGCCTTGCAAGACACTTGTAAGTGCGCTTGGAACCTCAGCAACAAAGGAAGCCATTAACTTCGGATGCAGCAATACCGTGCCCTGTGAACATATCCGAGTAGAAGATGTAAGTGAAGTTGAATCTCTGTGTAACAATGCCAAAATCACTGGTGTTAGTTCTGTGAACCCCTCTCTAGCTTGCTAAAAGGCAAATTCGTCCACCGAATACCAACTCTAATATGTTGGTCTTCCGCATTAGCAATCTTGCAGTCTGTATTTGGCTTATTGTTATGGGTTTTTCTTTGTAATCTCAATTTCATTCCTGGAAGTGTTTCTTCTTAGATCCTAGTCACATGAATCCGAACAACAACATGGAACCGTGGGTAATCTCACTGAATAGCAAGTCATTGGACAAGAGAGAAATCTTATAATGGGTCTGTGGATCGATCTCCATGGAGTTATAATCACAATTGCGTCTATATACAACGAGAACAAGCGATCCCTGCAAGGTGAGCCAAGCTGTCAGTAGATTTGTCAAATATGGTGCTTTGTGACGCCATTGTTTGTAATTTACACTGCGGAGAGTCCATCTGGCAGTGCCTCCTACAACGTCTTGAACCAAGCTGTCAGTAGATTTGTCAAATCTGGTGTTTTGTGACACCATTGATTGTAATTTACACCGCGGAGAGTCCATCCGACAATGCCTCCTACAACGTGTTGAACCACCTGGGCATGGTCGATTAAATAAATGCAAACACCAAGGCAAGTGTCAGGCCAGTGATAGCCATGGCAACTACCACTATAGCATCCGATAGAGGTCTAGTTACTCTACAATTTTGAAAGATCTCTTAATTTCCATATGCAATATTAATTTTTTATTGGAGTTTTAAAAATAAAAATAAAAAAGGGGTAAATATAATGGAGAGATAAGGTTTTTTTTCTATTGTTTGTAATTTGGAGAGATAAGGTATATATTTTTTTTATGTAATGTTTTATTGGAGTAATAAGGATTTTGTAAGATTTGAGGAGTAATAAGGTTATTTGTATTCAGGAGTAATAAGGAGAATTTTATTTGTAATTTGTAAATTGGAGAGATAAGGTGTGTTGGGTAATTTGTTTTCAAGAAGTTATTTTTTATTTTTCAATTGGGATCATCACATTGTAACTCAAAGTAATTTTACTTTGAGGGGGGGTAATTTTTTTTACCAGATTGTGCAAAAGCACCATTGTAAAAGTCAAATTTTGAAAGTTGCCTTGTAAAAATTTGAGAAATTGACTAGAGCCAAGTGCAAAGCTCAGTCAATTTTCTCTTGTTTTGACGACGATTCAAGGGTCAAGGCCAAGCCCCAATAGTTCATTTTTTGTGTCGTGTGTTGTTGTTGTGTTGCGCATCTTGAGTCTTTTGGAGCTTGATTCATGGTGTGAAGTCTTAACACTACAATGTCTAACTTGATTAATTTGTTTTCTGATTCCAACAAACTTGAAGGCACAAAATCTTATAAAACATGGCATCGTCTCATTGAAAGCACTCTCATTTACAATGAATTATGGCAGGGTATATGTGATGGAGATGTCAAGCTGAAAAAATCCACAGATGCAGTTGCACTAGCAAAATGGGAAATCAAGAATGCTAAAGCCTTAGCTCTTATTAAATCTTTTGTGAATGATGAAGTGTATGTCCATATAGAAAATGCTACAGATCCATGGTCTACTTTGAAAACTTTTAAAGACCTCTTTGATACTCAGCCTGAATCAAAGAAAGTTAATCTACAATTAAAATTGCTACAACAAAAATTAACCGAAGGCGATGATGTTCTTGAATATATCTCAAGACTTACGAATATTAGGCAGGAAATTATTAATGTTGGTTTTCCCACAATTGATGATAGCTTTATGGTCACAATTGTAATTGCTGGACTTCATTCTTCCTACACGCATTTTTTGGAGACTCTACAAGTAACTGGGAAATTAGAGAAACTAAAGTTTGATCAACTTTGTGAAATGTTGACTCAACATGATAAAACTTTTGGGGAGAAGAAGAAAGTTGGTGAAGATGTTTTCCTCACAGAGGCCAGCACTAGTAAATCATCAGAAAACAGTTCACGAGGTAGAGGCAGAGGGCATCAGAATCAAGTAGCACATAATGTACAAATTCGAGGTTGAAGCCAAAGCAAAGGAAACAACTTTAACAGAGGCAACAACTCAGGAAGGAGTAATTTTCAAGGTAGAGGAAACAACCAAGGAAGAGGCAATTTTCAAGGACAAGGAAATAATAATCAAGATAGAGGACAATCTCAACATAGAAGTCACAACAGAGGCAGAGGACAATCTTCAGGAAGAGGAAGAGACTTAAGTCAAATTGTGTGTCGAAGATGTAACAAAGTTGGCCATTATGTTGAAGATTGTCGAACTTCACTTAATAAAATTCCCAAGTTTCAACAGCATTCAGCGCAATTTGCAAATGATCAAGATGATTATAACTCAGAATATGTTTTTACTTCCTCTCCAGCATCACAACTTTCATCCCATCTTAGAAGTGACTATGAAGATGCCTGGATCTTGGATTCTGAGGCCACTCAACACATGACTTGTCGACGTGATTTTTTCTGGAATTTTCAAGATTGCCAACTTAATTCCATTTTTCTTGCTAATGATACAAAACATACTCCTTATGGAAAAGGAACAGTAAAAAATTTTCTCCCTGGCATTGGAGAAAAAATGATTTCCAATGTATGGTATGTACCTAGTTTTAAGAAAAATTTGCTCTCTTTAGTCACGATTCGACAAGCAGGACATCAAGTGATTATGGAAGATGGTTTAGTCAAGATTAATTTAGTCAAACAGAACTTGAAAATAGTCATGACATGTTATGAAGATGGAAAATTGTTACAGATGAAAGGGACAGTTATTCCAAGGCATTCTGATTTTGCAAGGGCAATGACTACAGGTATTTCACCTATAAGACTATGGCATGTAAGATATGGACATTTAAATTTTGAGAGTCTTTCTCAATTGCAGAAACAAGGAATGGTTAAAGGACTTCCCACTTTCAAAAGGGAAAATGCAAAATGTGAAGCTTGCATTTATGGCAAACAAAGTTGAGAAAGTTTTCCAACAAGTTCATGGCGTGCAAACAGGCGGCTACAACCAGTTCATAGTGATGTTTGTGGACCACTACAAACTTCCTTTGGTGGATGCAAATATTTCTTACTATTCATTAATGATTTCAGAAAAATGACTTGGGTTTACTTTTTGAAGAACAAGTCAGAAGCATTTGATAAGTTTAAAAATTTTCACCAACTTGTTGAAAATGAAGTCAAAGAAAAGATAGGTACTCTCAGGACGGAAAATGGGGGAGAATTCACTTCAAATGAATTCAAAACTTATTGCAGTGAAAATGGCATAAGATGACATCTTACTAATGTTTACACTCCACAGCAAAATGGAGTAGTCGAAAGAATGAATCACACATTGTTAGGAATGGAGAGATCCATGTTAAATTTCAAAAGGTTAAGTCCAACATATTGGGCAGAAGCAATTCATACAGCTGTCTACTTAAGAAATAGATCTCTAACTGCTTCTTTAGATGGAATCACACCTTATGAAGCTTGGTTTGGTTTCAAACCTAGAGTTAAACATCTTAGAGTTTTTGGATCAGTATGTTTTGCCTTAGTTCCGAAAGAAAAATGAACTAAGCTTGACTAAAGAAGTTTAAAATGCACAATGATTGGCTATTCTGATGAGAAGAAAGGGTATCATCTTTTGACCAATGGTAAATTCTTGTGAGCAAGGATGTCATTTTTGATGAAACTGAGAGTAAAAGTGCGGAAGAAATCGAAAATATTCTTAACAAATTAGAAACTAAGGGAAGTAAAAGAAATGGAAAAATGCAAAGTCAACCAACTTCACCAAATTGATATGAACTTGATTTTTCTTCCTCTGAAGATGAGTCATCCAGTCCATCTACATCAAAAACATCAACTGGGTCTTCTAGCAGTTCATCCACATCTCCAAGCAGTAGCAGTTCTTCTGATAGTGATTCTCCAGACTCTTCACCTGAACGACGGACATCAGTTTATATTAATCCTCTTTACAATGATGCAGACTTTACAGAAGCGCAAACAAGTGAGCACCAACTACCAAAATGAGCAGTTCAACTTTTGAAAGATCTAAAACATGATGAGCAGAATAAAACAGGCACCAGAAGGGCACATAGAAGTGAAGGAAATTTTGCCTTGATAGCAAATGATTTTACTGAACCTTCCACATACAAAGAAGCAGTAAAACATAAATAATGGCAACAAGCTATGGTTGAAGAATATCAGGCAGTAATTGATAACAACACTTGGAAACTTGTTGATTGTCCAGCAAATGTTAAACCCATAGGATGCAAATGGGTTTACAGAATTAAGTATAACCAAAAGGGAGAACTTGAAAAGTATAAAGCATGACTTGTCGCAAAAGGTTTTGCATAGCAGGAAGGCATTGATTATGAGGAAACTTTTGCTTCTACAGCTAAATGGAACACCATCCAATTAGCACTTGCATTGGCCGCTTAGAGAGGATGGAAAGTTCATCAAATGGATGTGAAAAGTGCTTTTCTCAACGGGGATTTACAGGAGGAAGTGTATATGACCCAACCACCAGGTTTTGAAATTGAAGGACAAGAACATAAAATCTGCAAATTGATCAAGGTTTTATATGGATTAAAACAAGCTCCCCGAACTTGGTATGCAAAGATGGATGAATACCTTAAGAAAGTTGGTTTTCAATGAAGTGAGTCTGATGATACTTTGTATGTGCGACAACAAGGAAAATATCTAGTAATTTTTGTTATGTATGTAGATGATTTGATCATTACTGGCAACCATGATGATCATATTGCACAGGTGAAAAAGGAGTTACATGTAGGTTTTAAGATGATAGATTTGGGATTACTTCACTACTATCTTGGAGTTGAAGTCTTCCAACGTCCACATCATATTTTCTTTTCTCAGAGTAAGTATGTAGCAGAGGTTCTTCACCGATTTGGCATGCAGGATTGCAAGCCTGTTCTCACCCCCATGGAGCAAAACTTGAAACTTTCAAAATTTCAAGGGGGGGGGGAAGGTGGACAGTACAACTTATAGACAGTTGATTGGCAGCTTGATTTATTTGACAAATACTCGTCATGATCTATCTTATGCAGTCAGTGTCCTTTCACGTTTTATGCAGGAACCACGAGACAGCCACTAGAATGCAGCCAAAAGAGTTCTTCGATATATCCAAGGCACAAAAGATTCTGGTCTTCTTTACACAAAGACTAAAAATTTTGTACTTGGTGGATATTTTGATGCCGACTTTGCTGGGAGTATTGATGATCGAGCATCAACATCAGGTTATTTAATGAACATGGGGTTAGCAGCAGTATCTTGGAGTTGTAAGAAACAATCTACAGTGGCCACTTCTTTAGTAGAAGTAGAGTACATTTTAGCATGGGAAGCAACATGTGAAATTGTTTGGTTGCGCAGAATTTTGCAGGACTTGGGCATTTCTCAGACAGAAGCTACATCATTATTCATTGACAACCAGTCAGCCATCAAACTTGCCAAGAACCCAATTTTTCATTCAAAGACAAAGCATGTGGACACCAAGTATCATCATATTAGATCTCTCATTGCCAAAGATGTCCTCAAGCTAGTTTAGTGCCCTTCCGAAAATCAGATCTCCGACATTTTTACGAAACCGCTTGGTAGAATAAAATTTACTAAGCTCAGGGATGAACTTGGTATCTATTGTAATGTATCTTTGGATCATAGGGGGGAATGTTAGATGATCCAAAAATACAATTTTATCATAGGTTATAAAATTAGAATAAAATAATTATTAAGTTAAGATATTAAATTAATAATTATTATTCTAGAATGTTTAATTATTTAATGAAGACTTTTAGAATTAGCATATTGTTGTAACTAGAAATGACTCTCCAAATGTGTTGTATCTTAGGCTCTATTTTAGGAGATTTGTTAGCTAGTTGGTTTGAATAGCATTTATTGTAAATGGGCACTTGTTATTTAATAAGTGATCCATAATTAGAGGTAGTTAGGACATGGAGCTTATAAATAGCTCATTGCAAGAGTGTTTGTGTTGTTTGGGTGTAAACTCTTGCAAAATCAATTATTTAATTATTTTTTCTGATTAATAAAATTATGTGTTTGAGGACACTTCTGCCATTAGGAGATAGTGATATTGCATGGTATTCCTAAGAATATCATATCAGATAGAGATGCCAAGTTCACTTCCAAGTTTTGGAAGGAGTTGTTTGTAGGTTTGGGTATAGAGTTGGCCTTCAGTACAAATTATCATCTACAAACAGATGGATAGATAGAGAGGGTCAACAGGATATTAGAGGATATGTTGAGGATGTATTTCATGCATCAATAAAAAAGGTGGGAGGAGTATCTTCCATTGGTGGAGTTTTCCTTCAACAATGGTTATCAAGAGTCACTGAGGTTGATTCCGTTTGAGGCCTCTATGGATGGAGTTGTAATTCTCCCATCGATTGGAGGGATTCATTGAACAAGGTACTGATTGAACTAGATATGTTAGCAGAGATGGAACAAGAAATGCAAGTTATCAAGCAAATCTAAAGGCAACACGGGATAGACAAAAGAGTTATGTAGATCAACATAAGGCATTTAGGGAGTTTCAGGTTGGGGAGAGTATGTACTTACGCATCAAACCCAAGAAGATCTCCTTGAGGATTGGGTCATGTGCCAAGTTGGCACCCCGACATTTTGGGACTTTCGAGATCCTTGAGAGGATTAGAGCAGTGGCTTACAGACTTGTACTTCCTCCGAAAGTGAAAGTCCATGATGTTTTCCATGTTTCATTGCTTAAAAGATATGTGAAGGATGTTGATCATGTGATTGATTGGTAAATATTTCATGTGGATCCAGAAAGAGAATTCCATCTGGAACCTCAATGCATATTGCAACGTAAATAACTCTTGCTCCAAAACTGAGCAATTGAGCAATTCAAAGTGCAATGGAAGCATTTTGGGCCTTGTTACCCACCATTTTGTGGGTGATATTCCTAGGAGATTGTTTTTCTCCAAGATGGTCCTCAACCAGCAACCAACAACCACCTAACTAGCTCATTGTGCCATTTCTCCGCCACTTGAGCCAGCCATGTGGTCCCTTGCCCATCTTCCATGATCGTATGTTTGAATGTGGGCATCCAGAACCGAGAGATATGCCTTGTCAGTTGGCAATTGGGTATTGTAGTTTTCTTATCATGGAAACTTATGGGCATTGAATAATGGGGGGATTCAGCAAAAATAATGGGTTGGGTCTGCGCTCTTGTCCCCAAGATGCCTTTTGGATATTAAACTTGGATTCTAGTCCCATGGGATCTCTTTTACTGACCATTTGGATTTAGGGATGATATTTCATAGGAAACCCTGATTTTGGTTGCGTGGTCCCACTCACTTATCCGCTTATATTACCCACTTTCCACACATTATTAACCCATTCATCATTTATCCTTCTTGGGTCCACATTCCTCCACTAGGTCCACATAGGGTTAGCTCGTCCCTTCCCCTTACTCACACCTTGGGTCAGGCATGCAATAATTCCTAGAGGTTGATGCAGCTAAAAAGAAAGACAAAAGCATATTTGGCCACATTCAACAAGAAAATGTACCAGAAAATGCAAAATATGGTTGGGAGAAACACATTTTGCACATGGGAAAAATCTAATACATGAGCTCTCCCCCATCATCATGGCCGTCACCCTGGCTCCTACATGTTCTATGAACCTCCCTCATCATATAGGAACCCATAATTGTCCCAACCCCTGGTGGGCAATGAACCACCCTACCATTAAAGGGGGTATTCACTGCCATATCTTGTGCATCATGCTCTTACCCTTTGACCCCCGAGTAGTTAATCAAAGAAAATCATAAAAAGGAAAAAGGCATATAAAGAAGGGTAGAGAAATCAAGGTTGGGGTACCTCATGTACCACAATGTTTCCCTCCTATACATTATAGACCTAGGCGTGGGCTTCCCTTTTATTACCTACCCTTGTCATGTGGCCCAGGGCTACCCCTTCTCATCCCCTACTTCATTCACCTATCTATCACATGCCACCACCTACTTCATTCACCTATCTGTCACATGCCACCACCTACTTCATTCACCTATCTGTCACATGCCACCACCTTTTGAAGGATGTACCTTGAATTATTAACCCCTTTAGAAGTAGAAACCACCTAATAGGATATATGGTTAACCCCATTTTGAGTTTAGGAGACATTGGCACATCCTGAAACCCATTATAGAAGGGTGGGACATTATGAATTCCCCACCTATGGTCCATGATTGGTAAGCTCATTTACTCAATTTCTCTAATGAATTGTTGTATTGGAAGGCTAGGGGACACATTGGATCTTATGCAAGATTACAAATGGTCTCCATCTTGGGTTTAGTCTCCCTATATGGGGTCCTAATCCTCCATAAGACTACATTAGCACTTCTAGGGTGTGTTTTGAGAGGCATGGGCCTCCACAGTAGTAGACATCACTCCATGGATCCCTGAGGATGATCAAAGATGCTCGAGATACTCCCATTGGATAACGATGATGCACCCAATTCACCTTTGTTCTATCAGCCCTAGAGATGTACCATGCATGTGACATCTGACCCAAGACTTGTAGGATGATGTGGCATCCCCTACACCATCATCAAGGCCATTACAAATACTCTACATGAATCCTCAACTCATTTGGAGACCCGTGAGGTTATTATGGTGCCCCCACACCCATTGGGAGCAACATAGGTTATTACAAGGGGCCAACCCCTTGTCCATTGCTTTTGAGGGTCCTATTCTTCATTATGGAACCCCTGGACCTGATTAGGCCTCTTAGAGGGCCCTATGACATGCATATATTATTATTTTAAGTGATAATGCATGATACATGCATTTGTGTATTTGGTTCATTTTATGTCATTAACATGGGTTTTTCTTGGTTTGACATTGGTTTAAGCCTTGAGTTGCCAATTCCCAAATAACCATGTTTTGATGGGATTAATTGTTGGTTGAGGTTGTAATTGTAGGAAGATTTTGGATCTAAGTGAGGTGGTCTCAGGAAAATACCAAGGGTTGGGGGTGGAGATGGTTTTCTCCAAGAAACCCTCAATACATGGGTGAAGACAGGAAAATTCCTCAAGGGATGGTGAAGGAATTTTGAGGCATACAAGCTTGGTTTGGTTCTGTGATATCAGGACTAGCTTAGGTGATATCACACTAGCATGAGGGTGGAGGTGGTTTAACCTCTAGATTCCCTTAGTTTTTTATGTCTTGGTTATCCCATTCATGCTTGGAATATGGCACGAGGGTGATTGGCTGAATGAAAGATTTGGTTCAACCTAATATATGGTCAGGTGGTATGTGGATGTCCCTGACTTGGCTAGATTTTGCATAATTTAATGAGACATATTTCTCTATGGAAATCTATGAAGCATTTGTACTAATTAATATGATGATTAGATGGTTGTTATGTCATGGTTACTATGATGATTATTTGTTGGTTATAAGCATGGATATGTTATATACTCTAGCTATGGCTTGTTCATGAATTGATATGTATTTGGTTGGTTGATGAATGAATGAGCTAACAAATTTTATTGCAACTATGAAGAGATGGAATTATACGTTCTTGGTGAATCTCAGATAAGTTTTAGGCCCCTATGTTCATAAATGCATTCATGACCTATAGATTTCATGTTCACCATATGTTTGACGAAATGAATGCCATGGTAAGGCTTGTTTAGGTAAATTTCTTGACTAAGTTTTATATGAACAGATTTATCTTGATGTTTTATATCATTCTGGAAAGTCTCATTAAGTTTTGGGTAGTGGTTGGGAGTCAAGCCTTGAAAAGGTGGCACTGATTCTGGGGTTGCATGCTCAAAATTGGAATTTATGGGTTGCAATCACTGCCTTCCAGGCTTATGCATGCGACTATAGGCCTATAGTTGCATGGAGGCCTTGTCATGCATGCAACTGGGGGCCCATATCACTAAAAAGGAAAGTTAGATCAAGGTTTGGGCACCTAGAGTGGTTGTTTAGCTCTTGGGGGTCTTGTAGCTCTCGAGGGAGATCAATAAAGTTTCAGTTTGTCAAATCCACTTCCTTAATGAAGCTAGGAGGTTGGGTCATGTCATAGTAGCCCTCATCTCATGTTTACCCTGGCAGGCTAGTAAAAGTGGATAGATATGGGAGGGGTGGTTACATAAAACCACATTTTCATCATTTTTCCTATCTCCTAATTTCACTAAAATTTTAAGTGTAGCTAGTTGTTAGATGCATAATTAAATTTTGTGTCCAACAAGTGTGCACTTTTAACACGTTTAATAGACCTAAAATTAGATAATATAGAAACATATGGGGAAAAGATACAAATTATGCATCCAATGAGTACCTACTTCACATATTTATGATAGAGATATAGCGAGATAAACTAGAAATACATGAAAAAATGTTATTTTTTCTTGTATTTCCAATTTATCTCACTATGGGTATATCAAGAATATATAGAGTACTCATTTTTTTCATGTATTTCTAGTTTATCTCGCTATGGGTCTATCAAAATTATGTAGAGTGGGAAATTTGTTGTATGAAAAATTTAAATAGTTTTTTCGTGCATTTCCAATTTATCTCACTATGGGTATATCAAAAGTATACAAGTACTCATTGGATGTGGAATTTAATTCAACTTCCAATGAGTTCCTACACTTAAGATTTGAGTAAACCGTAAAACATTCCATTATGGTTGACATCATCATCTTGAATCCTATTGGTTCTTTCGATGTTTATGTTGACAGCACATTTGTTATTTTGAGGCCCATTTTTTAACAAAATATGATAAGACTCCAATATCTCTAAAGAAGAAGAAGGCTTGCAGTGGTCAAAACATGTTCAACGACTTGTACACGAAATTATATCACAACAAATACATAAATAATATATTACAAGCCTGCAAGTTGATCTTGTGTATTAAAATTTTCTAAATTTTGATGGCATATTGAGTGTGATCAACCACATGTTGGCCATCAACACACATTAGGAAAGGGATAATGATATTGAACCATCACATTTAGAGGTACTTTGTAGGGTGGTGCACTCAACTAGCATCAAATAGTTTATGAGCAACAAACTTATAAAAGTTAGGATGATGTTTTAAACCAATTCAAGGATGCATACAAGTATCTTGATCCCAAAATTTCAACATTTCACAATTTTATGGGGTAACCAATAGATGTGGGGTGAATTAATGCAATAATATGATTCTCTTATATTGAAACTCTTCAAATAATTGAAGTACACAACCCTTGAAGTTGTCCCAAATGTACAAGGTTAATTCTAGCACATGACCTACTCTTATATTGTTGGAGAAATCAGCCAAAGTGGTATTAAAGAGGCCCTAAGCATGGATATTGAAATGAACATTAGATGGAGTTGGTGGCACGAGACAAGGAGAACCAAAAGGAAAACAGGGTTAAATGAAGATAAAAATGAAGTTAAGCAACATGAAACAAGCATGGAAAAGAGGACAATTATCACAATGATAATGGATGGTCTCACAAACATGAAAAGAATATGGATAAATTAAGCAAGTTAAACTTCTAACAAATATGCAAAATGAATAAGCTTTGTGGAACATTTTCAAGTTTAATAAAAAGAATTGGGATTAATTTTTTGATTGAAAGGGCATAAAGGTGATTACGACATTTTCGAGACAAGAGATTGATGTTGGGAGTAATATGAACCAAATGTGTATCAAGTGCAAGCTCAAGGTCATGCTTCCTTGTTGGAAAAAGTGTTATGAGATTCATCAAGTTTACCTAGGCTATGTTAAGAACCTATTTTGAGTAGAAGCCATTAGGATCATAGGCCTTGAGGATAGAATTTAGTGAAACATGTTAATAAATTTGAGTAGTGAATGAAGTTTTTCTTAAACAAAGAAAGACAAAAATAGTTTTCTATGACACTAGGCATGACAATGTATCAATGGTCTCACATATCGAACCCCCTAAGTGGCATTAAAAAGGTAGGGTAAATGGATTTTTCCTCTAAATTTATTGTTATAGGGTCACTTTTGAGCTTACATATTCATTCTTCTCACCTAGAGATTCCCAACTACCATATTTGATCCATATTAGACCATTATATTCTCTGCCATCCATCTTGATGCATTCAGAGTGGAAAAAGTGGAGGAATTAGCTCGTGGGACCGTTTTTAACGGTGGGGCCCAGTTTGGAAAAATGGGGTTTGAAACCTTGTGGGAATGTTTTGAAGCATCAAATGACATTTTTTGGGGGCAAATATTTGCACCTTTTCATGTTATTCTACACACGGATATCTTTCCAATGGCGGAAGAAGCTCATCATTTGGAGTTAGCATGCAAAAGTTATGCCACTCAAAAGTTAACCTTCTTGTTTTCACACCTATAGTTCGGAAGGATGCCACCTATACCTCCAAAGAGATGTACTAGCTCTGCACTGTGGAGAAGCCAAGGCTCATTACAATACTCTCCAATCTTTCTCTGAGATACTCCTATTGGAAGCTTGGCTGACCAAAAGCCTCTACAATGAGTTATGAGGTTCTATAAATAGAAAAGGGCGTGGTGACCCTTGACATTCCCCTTTGTGACTCTTCACCTACTACATGACTGTTACATTCAACTATCGACACTTGGACTTTCACTTTACAAGATGTTGCATACAATCTACACATGTACCCATGTCAGACAAAATAGGCTTGAGCAAGCCATGCAAGTTATCAATAACACTCAAATAGTTGTGGTAAGACCAACTATTCGACATCCTTGTGATGATTGATGGTGGTGAACTGATGCCAAGCTTGGTTGTCCGTGAATAGAATTTCATTTACATGCTATTTTTCTCATGAATTTAACATAAAACTTAGACAATAATTTACCCATTCATTCATAAGCACCATAAAAGAAACCTATGCACATGAAGGAAATATTAAGAAATTGCTTTTAATTGTGAAGTTGAAATTAGCACAACAAAACTAACATTCAACAACATATCAAGTTGGTATCAGAGCAAAGGTTGTTTGCTTGATTGCTTGAGTTTTGTGCAAGTAGGGTTTTAATGGTTGCAAATTTGTGATGCTTACAAGGTTAAAGTTGCAAAGAGGAGAAGGGAAACTTTTGGTCGCAAATCCTGAGGCAATGCCCAAAAGAAGGAGAGCCACAAGGCCACAATCTCCACCCAAAGTTCCAATCCTAGCTTCACTTGAAGCACCTAAAGTTTTACCTTCAATTGATATTGAAGAGGTACAAGCAGTACTAGAAGCTGAGCTTGAATCCAAAGCCATCATGTCTAGAGCAGGAGAGACTCTATTGATTTGGGGTAGAATCAGATGTGCTCTACCCATGAAAATTGGTGGAGACGGTAAAGCACATGAGATATCCAAGACCCAGAAATGGTTTGGGCAGCTTCTAACCGGTTTAGGAGATATTAAAATAATTAACATTCTTAATGGAGTTCATAAGTCTAAACTTAGGAAATATAAAATATTAATGGGTATCAATATAAAACTGGGTTAGAATGTTCCAAATGACATGGATCAAGCCAAATCTAATCTTAGCCGTTGATTAGAGATGTAATCTTATCCATTGAAGGACCAACAGGAAACGTATAAGAGGAGGCTTCAAGGTCAGTTGGAGAACACACCAAAGTGATCAATCATTCAATTTTCTAGAGTGGGATTTTGCTAAGAAAAGTCGAATTAGTGATCAGTTTGCTACGAGAAGCAGTGAGTACGACACAGAGAGGCAGAGATAGTGTCAGAAGATCAGTGCAGAGGCAAAGAGGCAAACGCGACAGCTAGAGAGAGCCATGCAGAGGCTACGTAGAGCCTTAGAGAGCTGATGCAAGGGGTTTTTAGGCTAACGCAGAGGCCAGGAGGGCTGACGTAGTGCTTCAGTTATGTTGGAGAGGGTTTTGTGGGGTAGTTTTTCTGAATATCTACTTCCAAATAGAGAGGTATTATTGCCGGATTATTTTCTCTGTCAAGTGAGCCGGTTTGGCACCCAGTGGTACTCAAATAGATTGCATAATAAAATAACCCTCATAATTGTTGCACCGATTTTCCCAAGTTGGGTTTTTCCAGGGACTAATTGTCCAAAAACAACGGTGTCACTTGTAAATTTGCTATTTCTTTCAGCTATTGATCTGTAGATGGTTGAGACTATATTGTGTTTATTTCGATAATTATATGTTTAAATAACTTGTTCATAATTAACAAGTAGGAGGAATAAACCAGAGAATACAGACAAAATTTCTAATGGGTAATACTTAGAAATTTAAACATGGTATCAGAGCATGGTTGCAGATCACAGGAGAGATGAAGGCACCAGCTGAAGCAGAGCATTTGCAGCAGAAAACAGATGTCCTGAGTGACATAAGTTGTTCCTAGCAGAAAGCGACAGAGAAGGGGTTGATGTAGAGGGACTGCATCATCAGTCTGAGCTAGAGAGAGGTTAGCATAGAGGCTGAGGAGGGAAAGAAAAGGCTCACGAAGAGCCACACAGAGACCAGGAGGTTTGACGCAATTGGCTTGGGGAGCATTTCAGCAAGTGTCGAGATTGCGCAGAGCCTAGAGGCTCAGTCCTTCGGTTCTTAGGGCTTAGGAAACTATGGGAAGTTTGTGAGGAGTGAAGATGATGGGGTGTTGTTGTTGTCAAGACAGAGCAGTACATGAGAGGGCAAAACCAAGGTAGAGGGAGTCACTACCTAGGTGGATTTCTAGCCAAGAAATCCATATCAATGTTGCAGGGGCATAGGATATCAGAGAGGTGGGACTCGACGATTGGCAGGCGGATTTCCGAGAGGGAAATCGAGACTCAGAGGGTGTTGAAGAGATAACTTCTAGATGAAAGTAGAGATCGGAGGAGTCGAAAGCAAGAGCAGAGAGATGGCCATGAATGGACTGAGGGATCGAGACAAGCTGGACAGGGCATCCAGCTTTGTGGTCTTGAAGGCTAGGATCCTATCTATTTTAGGTAGACATCGCATCAAGGCCTTCACCTTGAGAACAATGGCTATCCCAGCTGACCCGACTGATAATGAAAAGTACAGGGAGGAAATGTCCAAGATGAAATGTATCATCCTTGATGGGGTCAAGGATCATGTGGTCCAACATATTGCCGAGAAGGAGATGACAAAGGAAATGTGGGATGCCTTGAAGATGTTGTACCAACATACTTTCGTGCAGAGGAAAATGTTACTAGAGAATCAGCTATGGTCATACCAGATGCAGAAAGGGGAACAAATAGATCAATTCTTCGGCAGATTGAAGGAGATCTGAAACCAACTAACTTCCATAGGGGCCACACTAAATTAGGAGCTGATGGTGAGGACCGCTCTAAACACAGTCTCCGAGGAGTGGGAGACATTCTTCCAGAGCATTCTAGGTAGGGCCTCTTCCAGATTGGGAAGAATTGTGGGCGTCTCTTCGACAAGAAGAGATCAAACGACTATCCAAGACAGGAAGTAGTAGCAAAGGAGTCTAGATCAAGAAGGAAGAGGAAGAAGATGTGAATCTGGCACCTGCGGGGAAGCAGGAGAAGAGGAAGAAAAAGAACCTCTCCAAGATTAAGTGCTTCAACTGTGGGGAATTGGGGCATTATGTGAACCAGTGTCCGAGAAAGAATACTAAGGGTGAGGCATTTGACTCCAAGGAAGCGCCAGCTAAGGTGTAAAAGGAGGTAGAGGAGGATGACGATTGTGCCATGAGTGCTCATGTACCTATAGAGAAGAGGTGGGGAGACATTGAGTTGTAGTCAGGAAGACCACAGGTGATGAGGGGCAGGATCCTTGAGGTACCCAAACTCTTGGATTATACCTTGCTATGGGAGCCCCAAAGAGAGAGTAGCAGGACTAGCAGATGTCGATAGAAACAGATGTGGATGAAGTGGCAGAGAGTGCTACAGTGCAGTAGTCCCCAACAGCGTACAGCTAGTAGGCTGCAACAGTGCAAGAGGCACAAAGGAGGTTTCAATAGTGCAAGATGGCACAGAGAGGTTTACAACGATGCAAGAGGTAGGGAGTTGTTGCAGCAACACAGAGGCAGTAGAGGGAGCATGAGATAAAGATAGAGAGAGCTTCAACATCATGAATGTTTCTATCCTGACAGGGATGTCAGTAGTTGGGTGGATCAGTTACCTATTTCTCAGTAACTGAGTTGTAGTGCAGTAGCATGATGCAGCTTGATGAGAGGGGGTTGCAGTGTTGGGAGAAAGGACCAGTAACAAGATGGATGCAGAGGGAGTTGTCGTACGTATGCATTAGTGGTAGTGGCATGGCCATAAGCAGCAGTATAGGATGCATCAATGTAGAGGATGTTGGGCAGGGGGGCCTAGCATCAGCATAGGTACTGGTGTCGTATAATTAGAGTGATGCTCAATGTGGAGTATTACTAGAGCACAATCCTCGCTAGGAGGTAGTGTTGATTTGGGGTAGCATCAGATGTTTTATAGCCATGAAAATTGGTGTAGAGGCTAAAGAACATGAGCTATCCAAGACCCAAAAATGGTTTGGGCAGATTCTAACTGGTATAGGAGAGATTAAAATAATTAATATTTTTAATGGAGTTCCTAAATCTAAACTTAGGAAAAATAAAATATTAATGGGTATTAATATAAAACTGGGTTAGAAGGTTCCAAATGACATGGATCAAGTCAAATCTAATCTTAGCCATTGATTAGAGATGTAATCTCGGTCGTTGAAGGACCAACAAGAAAAGTATAAGAGAAGGCTTGAGGGCCAGTTAGAGAATACACAATAGTGATCAATCATTCGATTTTCTACAGTAGGGTTTTGCTAAGAAAAGTCGAATAAGTGATTAGTTTGCAGCAAGGGGCAGTGAGTACAAGACAAAGAGGTAGAGATAGTGCCAGCAGACCAGAACAGAGGCAGAGAGGCAAACACAACAGCTAGAGGGAGCCACGTAGAGGCTAGCATAGGCTGCACAGAGCCTCAGAGAGTTGACACAGGGGGCTTTACGGCTAACGTAGAGGCCATGAGGGCTGACGTAATGCTTCAGTTGTGTTGGAGAGGGTTTCATGGGGTAGTTTTTCTGAATATCTGCTTCCAAATAGAGAGTTATTATTGCCGGATTATTTTCTCTGTCGGGCGAGCTGATTTGGCACCCACTTGTACTCAGATAGACTGCATAATAAAATAACCCTCATAATTGTTGCACCGATTTCCCCAAGTTGGGTTTTTCGAGGGACGAGTTGTCCAAAAATAACGGTGTCACTTGTGAGTTTGCTATTTCTTTCAGTTGTTGATCTGTAGATGGTTGAGACTGTATTGTGTTTATTTCGATAATTATATGTTTAAATAACTTGTTCGTAATTAAAAAGTAGGAGGAATAAACTAGAGAATACAGACAAAATTTCTAACGGGTAATACTTAGAAATTTAAACAAACTGAAGGTATTTAAGAAGAGGGAGCATTCAAGAAAGCTTTCTATGACTTAACTGACATGGTTAGAGTCCTCTATGAAGAGAGGAATACTAGAATGGTTGGAGAGAGTCCTAAGTCCCCACATTGAGAGGGAAGCTCAAGAGATAAAAAAAGATGAAAAGAAGGATTCAAAGGGTAATGGAGGAAAGCCTCCTCCATCTCCAACATCTTCAACATCTTCCTCATCATCCTCATCATTTCAAACAACATCTTCTTCCACTTCCACCATAAAAATTGTTCATACTCATTCAAAAACCCCAAAGGAAAAAACTCCCTTACTTAAATTGGACATTAAGTTTGAACTTCCCATGTACAATGGTGAGGTGAATGTAGAAAAGTTAGACAATTGGAGGTTTATTGCAGAATTTAGAACCTTCAAGAAGATGCCATAAAAATCTAGTTGGCTTAATTAAGGATAGAAGGAGAAACACTAGTTTGGTGGGAAGCAAAGACTTAAGAGGAAATGCGAAATCATGATAAGATATCCATTTGTTGGGTTGAATTTGTTTCTGAAATTAAAAGACAGTTTTATCCTTTATCCTATATGCAAAAATCCATTATGAGTTGGCAAAAATTTAGGCAACTTAAGGGCCAAACAGTTCAAGACTATACCCAAGAGTTTAGGAAGAGGGATTTGTTGTTAGAAGTAAACTTGAATTCCCAAGATACATTGTTGAAATATATTGGGGGTTTACATTCCTAATTAAAACATACTATCCTTATGTTCAATCCAAGCAACTTAGATGAGGTATGTGTGCAAGCCACGCACCTTGAAGCAAGAGGAAAGAACATTCAGGAAGAGGGTAGTAAGAAGAAGCCATTCAAGGGTAAGGAGAAAGAGAAGGGTGGAAAATGGAAAGGAAAGAAGAATGCAAGTGTGAAGAAAGAAGGGGAGAAAACTATATGCTGACATTGTTCCAAGCAGGGCATGATGAAACCCACTGTTGGAAATCACATCCCGAACTAAGGCCTAAGAAACCAAACAATAAGGGAAAGCAAAAGACAACCACTACCACACAACATGATCTTGGATCCGATTCTGGTGATGAGACCAAGCTTTCAGCCATGGTCACAAAATGAAAAGAAGTTATAGCAAGCACTAGTTCCTCACATAGTCACAACAACACTCCAAATGAATAATCAAGAATAGAGTTGCTCCATGTGAGGTTAATTTCAAATCATACAAAGTTTGATGTATTATTTGATAGTCGGTCACAATAGAACTTAATTTTAGAAGACTTGATCAAAAAGCTTAACCTTGAAACCGTACCTCATCATAAGCCATGGGTTGGATAGTCAATAATGTAAATTTACATGTTGCAAGGAAATGCTTATTCAAGTTTGCCATTACTGAAAAATTCATTGATGAAGTTGAGTTAGATGTAATTCCACTTGACATCTCAGCAATCATTTTAGGAAGTCCTTATTTGTATGATAGGAAAGTCGTATTTTATTTCCATGAGAACAAATATCTATTTCTCAAGGATGGAGTAGAGTATATTGTGAGAGCCCATCGCAAAAAGTTAAACATTTCTTTGGTTAACACAGGGCAGATGAAGAGACTAGTAAAAGCAAGTAAAAATTTTGTGTTCTCATGATCAAGAAAAAAAATGATATTGATTATGAATATTTTGAAGGTTGTGATGATAAGTTAAAATTTGATTTGTTTGATGTGGTAAGAAATCATGGTAAGATGTTTCAGGAACCAAAGGGGTTACATCCCAAGAGCGGAATTTAGCATGAGATACAGCTGCAACACGATGTTCCACTTCCAAAAATTCACATGTATCGCATGTCGATTATGGAGAGCATGGAAATCAAGAAGAAAATTAAAGAATTGTTGAACAAAGGTATCATCGCCCATCTACTTCGCCATGTGGTTCACCCATTATCTTGGTGCCAAAGAAGAACAGGACTTGCCACATGTGTGTGGATTTATGTGCACTGAAAAATAATGATAAAGAATCATTATCCACTCCCAAGAATTTATTATTTGCTTGATCAATTGAGGTATGCAAAGTTTTTTTCACTAAGTTAGACTTATGAAGTGTTTATCATCGAGTTAGAATAGTTGAAGAAGGCATTTGGAAAACTGCATTTAAAACTAAACGAGGACTGTTTGAGTGTCGTGCTATGCCTTTCGGTCTTACAAATGCTCCATCTACTTTCATGAGAGTTATGAATGATGTATTGAGACCATTTCTAGATGACTTTGTTATTGTTTACTTAGATGATATTCTCATATTCAGCAAATCCAGAGATGAACATGTCATGCATGAGAACAAAGTACTTGATGTCTTAAGAAAAGAACAGTTGTTTTTAAAGATGTAAAAGTGTGAATTTGGCAAGACTTATTTAGTGTATTTGGGACACATTATTGGAGGAGGTGAGCTAAAGATAGACCCCTCTAAGGTTGAGGTCATTTTGAATTGGCCCAAGCCCAATACACTTACAAAGGTAAGAAGCTTTTTAGGGGCAACATGATATTGGAGAAAATTTATTGCTAATTTTTCTACCATTGCAGCTCCACTACATGCATTGATTAGTGTCAAGAAAATCTTCCATTGGGGAGATGTACAATAGAAAGCATTCAATGCTTTAAAGAAAAAGATCAGTTCAGCACTGGTATTGGCTCTTCTGGATCTTAGATATCCATATGAGATTCAAATGGATGCTAGTGATTACGCCATGGGAGCAGTTCTTATGTAGCATGGTAAGCCCATTTCATTTCATTCTGAAATTTTTAATGGTGTTGTGACTAACTATCCCACTTATGACAAAGAAATTTACACATAGGTACAAAGTGTTAAGAAATGGAAACACTACTTGATGGGGAAGGAGACCATATCCATACCGACAATCAACCATTGTAGTATTTACGGTCACGGTCAAAGTTGTAGCAATCACGACACTTCAGATGGATGGGTTTTCTACAACAGTTTCATTTGGTTATCAAGTACAAAAAGGGAATCTACAATAAGGTAGTTGATATGCTTTCTAGGCCTATTGTAAATTCATCTATTATACTCGAGCACAATTCTGCTTTACATGAAAGTTACATTGAGCAATATGCAAATGATAATGACTTTCAAGATGTGTATGCAAGCTTGAGGAAAGGAAACCAAATTGAAGAGTTAGATTACCATGTACACAACAGTTTGTGTATCACTTGGGCAAGTTATGTATTCCACGGGGGGAAAGAAACATTATCATAGGGGAGGTGCACACTTCATTGATTGTTGGACACTTTGATGTAGGCAAGACAGTAGTGAGTCTCCAAAATTATTGTTATTGTCCACGCATATTTGCTAATGTATCTTGTTTCATTAGAGGGTGTTCTTTGTGTGCAACAAGTAAGCCTAGCAATAGGAAACTAGGATTGTACACTCCACTTCTGATACCTTCACTTCCATGGGAGACTATCTCAATGGATTTTGTAGGAGGTCTTCCATTGTCAAGGAAATTTCATGATTACTTGTATGTGGTTGTAGACAGGTTCAACAAAATGTGTATTCTAACACCATGTAAAAATAAAATTACAGCTGAACAAACAACTCATCTTTTCTTTCAAAATATTTGGGTTCATTTTGGTCTTCCTACTTCCATTGTAAGTGATTGAGATTCTCGATTTGTTGGGAACTTTTGGTCAAATTTGTGGGAAATGATGGACATTAAGTTGAAGAAGAGTACAACCTTTCATCTGCAAACAGATGGACAAACCGAGGTGGTCAACAGGACAACCATTCATTTTCTTAGAGGATATTGCAACAAACATCCCAAGTTGTGGGATGAACAATTGCATTACATACAACATGCATACCACAGGGCAAAGCATTCTTCCACAAACACATTACCATTTGAGGCATGTTTTGGATACTTGCTAAGATCGCCATTGGACTTCATCTTTGAGAAATATGTCACCATCGATGGTCATAGTGACATTGATAAGGCAAGGAAGTTCATAGAGAAAATTCAGTTGATACATCACACAATGCAAGAAAAACTTAAAAAGAGTCAAAGCAGCTACAAGGCAACACATGACAAACACCGTGTCAATCATAAATTTCAAGTTGGAGACAAAGTTTGGTTATATATTAGCAAAGAGATACTTCAAGGGGAAGGTAAAATTCTTAAGCCAATCCGTTATGATCCTTTTAAAATTATGGAAAAAAATTGGTAACAATGCATTTAAGCTAGATTTTCCTCCTTATATGCAATGTTGAGAATTTGAGATTATTTGAGCCTCATTTTATTGATGATCAAGGAGAGCGTGTTAAGCTACTAGATGATTTATCGCCAGAATATCTGGATGAACTTCAGCAAGATCTCATACTTGATAGAAGAACCAGAACTTCGAAGAGAGGGAATGTCAAATAGCTTCGAGTGGGACTGAAGGTACAAAATCCTTCTAAGGCCAAATGGTTGTAGATCAAGAAGGTGAGGGAGTTGTACCCTCACTTGCTAAACAATTTATAGTATCTTTTGGGGTCCAAAAGGCTTCTAGTGGGGAGGAATGATCAGGTGCTCAATATTTAGCTCAAAATTCAAAGTGCTCAGAATCACTTGAAACCTAAAAAATCGCGTCCATCTCGGTGATACGATCCCAATGCAACTTGTTTCATTCCAAACTGATCTCGTATGAGGAAGATATCATGTTCTATCTACTTTGCCAAATAGATGATTTTTTGAAAAGAAAGTACAGTCACTGCACTGCCTGTGTGACATGCAAGAAAATGTGAGAAAGGTAGACCACTTACATTGCGCAAGTGTGCTTGCTGTGTAAGATTCATCCAATGCATGAGCGATGGGATTGTGTAGTTCGAGTGGAGGAAGTGAAATTTGTGTGTGAGATTGATCTTCAATGCATACAGATGAGTGATGTGGAGCCTTGGGTGTCTGAACAATTTCCTGATTGGAAGTGAAACCAACCTCAGCATAGTGAGGGCCTGACATAACCATCAACTTGGGTTGAAGTGCCTCAATAGTCTGTGGAGTTTCGACTTTGTCGACAGATAGATCATCATAGGCTAGTGCCTTAGAAAGATTAAAAATGATTAAATCAACATCGTGATTGGATGAAGAAGTAGAGAGATCACGGCAACCAAGATCAGAAAATTCAAGATGTTTATCAGCATCCTCATGATTTGATGAATCACACAAAGGGGTAGATGAGAAGCAAGAATGTTCACCCTCTGGGTTTTCGGAAAAAAACATATGAAGAATCAAGTGGATGTTCAATGAATGATTTATCCTCTCCACTATCGAATGATGGACTAACATGCGGTGTGTTCTGCGAGTGATCAACAATAGGTGCATCTGTAGATGAAGATACACATGTGAAATCAGGGATGGAAAAATCGCCAAGGGTGTCAGGGAAAAACAGAGGAGGCACGGGCAGAAGGGAATCATCCTTCACCGCGGGTTGATGCTCAGGCTTCTAGCGATACTCCTCATGAATGACAACACAGTTTGGTTGTGCAACACCAACTCCGTCAATAGCTTGATCCTCGTTCACAACAAGTGTAGAGTCCAGAATGGAAGAACACAAGACAATGCAATCCAGAGGATCAAAGAACATGAAGAAGGAGGTTTAGGTAAGACATGCATGTGAAAACCCATGGGCTTCGCAATCAAATCTATGCGAAAATTGAGAGAAGTATTGTTGGGAGGATGTGGCAATCGAACAGATGAGTGTGCATGTTCTCCACATCACTCTACGGTGGTATAGTTGTTTGATGAGGAGACAGCAGACAGTCACTTGTGACAACGACCGTGTCCATCTGTGATTGTGTAACTCCATCACCAAAGTATGTTGAGCAGGGTTTGAGATTGAACTTCTTCTTAGAATTGATAGATTTGGTAAGGCAATATTCAAATATGTCCATGAGATACTAGAATTTCATCTGACTTTTCGAACCTTGAAACTGCAACACATGTAAGTAGTCCCAAAATTCCATAGGCGATTCTTGCAGGGTCTTCCGTTGTTCTAACATTTTTTTTCAAGAGGTTTTGGATCAAAATGATGGAAAGTATATTCAGTGATACCAAAAAACTGCTCAAGTGAGTGCATGTTGCTGGGTGGCAGACTCTAGCACCATCGTAGTGGGGATTAATAAAGTGTGTATGCAAGCAGCACGCTAGCCTCTTCTGCATAGAACTCGTCTACAAGGAATACATAGAAGTATTCTAAGTTCTCATGCCATGCTACTTCGCCTTCACCATCATACGTGAAATCAGAAAAGAGATCAAAAAACTCCCTCGTGATGTCGAGAGGTTCGGCATGTGAAAAACATCGTGGAGGGATGAGCCAGACAGTATCCATGACAGATGTGTAAAGATTCAAAACATGATGTAAGGGCTCAACTTGTCATATGTCCCTCCTTCTAGCACCAAAATGTTGACGGTGCTAGACCCACCAACATGTCAGGGGATCTCACTGGTAAGAAGTTCCAACTAGACCTCAAACCGTTTGGCATTGGAGTCCCAACAGTGGGTCATACGGTATCGCCTTGATCGTGGTTGCACACAAAGGTAAGTGAGATGTTCTTGTTGGTAGCAAGGGTGTGACATGTGCAGCAAGCCAAGGAAGGTGCATGAGTGGTTCTAACACACTGAAGGTGGAATGTGTGTTCCCCTTGGAAACCTATGTAAACACGCAGCTTGGAAGGGAACACACGAGCAAAGATGCATCAAAAATTTGAAGGAAGGTGAACCTACAATCCAAATTGATGGTTAAACCAACAACACATCTCAGTAAGATTCGTACATACATATACAAAACGTTTCTATACACACATGCATAAGCAAACAGATAGATATACCATTAGAGTAAACAAGTTAACTGAAATACAATAACAACATATGCATGAAACGTGTTGGCTCTATTATATTAAGAAGTGAAAGTTCCAATCATACAATACAACCATGACCAACCACTAGTCCCGATAATGGAACGTTACAGTCACTGTCGCTTGCTCCTCCAAAGAGATGTACTATCTCTGCACTCTGGAAAAGCCAAGGCTCGTTACAATACTCTCCAAGCTTTCTATGAGATACTCCTATTGGAAGCTTGGCTGACAAAAAACCTCTACAATGAGTTATGAGGTTCTATAAATAGCAAAGGGTGGGGTGACCCTCGACATTCCCCTTTGTGACTCTTCACCTACTACATGACTCTTACATTCAACTATCGACACTTGGACTTTCACTTTACAAGATGTTACATACAATCTGCACATGTACCCATGTGAGACAAAATAGGTTTGACCAAGCCATGCAAACTATCACTAACACTCAGACAGTTGTGGTAAGACCAACTATTCGACATCCTTGCGATGTTCGACAATGGTGAACTGATGCCAAGCTTGGTCATCCGTGATGGTGTCCGTGCGCTCAATGGCGACATCCTGTTGAAAGTGAACTCTTGCCTGCATTGCATCCGGGTACACCGATATGGCTCCTCTACCCAAATCATTTGATCACATGTGCATCATCCTCCTGAGTGCAGTTGGACCAGCAACATACTGATGCATAGTGTCTTTGCTGATCTCCAAGTCTGTGTTGGTGCCATGCGCATCAACTTGTCGAAATACATGTTCAGCTCCAATTGGACTTGCTTCTTGTCTTCGCCTCGGTGAGTGTGCCAATGGGTGGGATTGCGTGCGTGCACAAAATGACATCCATGTTCTTGAACATTCTTGCATGCGATCAACGACACTGCTCACCCTATATGTTTCGTGTCAACTATTGGGTTGAGTCTATAACCTGTATGGGCACAATTTCATCAGTCTGTGCATGTTGTGCCTCCTAATGTACCTGTTCCTGCTACAACTCCTTCTCTCATCTGTACAGTTGTTGTCTTCCATGATCCTCTTGTCGCGATGTCACCTCATAGACTTAATCTCCAAAGCTACTTTCACCACAAGTGGATCTGCTTGAACTTGCAACTTTGTTTCGCCTCCGCGTTGTTAACAACCTTCCTCTTGTATTTGTCACATGTAGGTCTGCTACATTATGCTACTACCAATGGTGTTGCTCATTGTGATGTCGCTGCCCTTTCATCTTGATATCCTTGTCCATGCACAACTTCAAGTCTTCATAGATAGGCAAGTTCATAGACACTTGATCGACTGCATCCCTAGTTGCACTCTCAATGGTGTCTTTGATTCTTCTCTCCTAGAAGCCAATGTACTTGTGCTACTAAGAGGCAGACGAACACCTGTGATACCTGGAGACATGGCAAGTAATCTGTCCATCGAAAACCAAAACAAACTGACGGAATGACATGCAACATACCTGTGTGACTGTCTGTAAAGATTGCACAAGTTTCATCAGAAGGCGGGTTGACTGACCGCCAAAACTGTGTATGGAACAGTCTAGGTTGTCGGGAGGCTGACTGACTATTAGAACTACACAATGCATAGTCCATCCTGGCCTGTTGAGGATTGAAACTGCACAATGCACGATTTTAGTTAGCAGTGACATGCAAACCAACAAACTACATTGCATAATTTATGGGGCCAGCAAGGCAATTCCTCCCAGAATTGCACAATTCAAGCCTAGAGATCAGTGTTGGGCCAAACTTGCACAATTTTTGGACAAAAAGTAGAGCCTTCACTTCCAGAAATGCACAATGCTAGTCGGGCAAGGCAAGGTCCATGCCAAGGCAGCCCAGACCCGCCGACGGGTGACTGAAAACATGAGAATTTTGAATGCATGGTGAAAATGAGTGTAAACAAGAGTGAATGGTCATGCATGCAAACAGTAAGTGCAGGATTCAGAAAATGGGAAAGCATGCATGTGTGTGAATCGGGTCACTGTAATGGCAACCATCAGTGCAAAAACAATGTCATGCATGCAACAATAGTGAGATGCATACGAAAACTGAAACGGTGCTTCCACAAGCTAACATACATTAAAATGACAGAAAGTGTTCATTGAAATTGAGAAGACAACATTTACACGAAGTGAAACACAAAAAGTGACAAAAACAAAAGTAAGACATGAAAAGTAGACTTACCCTGAAATAGCTAAGTTGAGAGTGCCTAAGACTGATGGATGCGATGTGGGATGTCAGAGTTGTAAGATCGATGTGAGGAATGATCTCTGCAACGTTCGGTTCATAAGAGTTTATGATGCGCATGCCACAAATCTCGGAAAAAGTGACACTTGGCGAGAGGTTTCTAAAATGATCTTTGCATGTAACCTCTAGCTGCTAAAAATAGATCCCTAGATTTAGGGATACCTTTTGCATGTTGCCCTTTGCTATTTCGGGAAGAGCATCCCATGCATGCAAATCAGTTTTGCTCAGTCCTAGATGGAACTAGTCAACCTGAAGGCACATGCAATAGACTGCAAGAGTGGGAGAGGGATATGCGTAGTTTCTGAGCTGAGCTAGGTTGTTTGTCCTTGAGGGATTCCGTAATTTTTGGGGTCAGCAGGTGACTGCTTCCTAGAATTTCGCAATTCCTGGGCTAAGTTTGCAGTGTTGGGCCACATTCCACAGTTTTGTCAAGGAAGCCTGTCTGACTGTTCTACGCAATTTTGTAGCCCAACATGATGCCCAATAGATTTGTACAATTTCTGGAGGGAAAATTGGTTCCCCTTCAGAATTGCACAATTTTCTAAGGGAGCTGCTCAGCCAGCAATTAGCTTAAGTTTGGAATGGCAGCTTTGGAAGGGTGTTATCACTCAAAATTTTCTCAAGGTTAAAGAAAGAAATTTCCGAGGTAACCACAAACCAATCTTTTAAGCACAGAATCTAGCCAATCTATACTCAAAGAGGGCTCTTTCTTTATGATTTAGCTATGTTTGAAAATATTTTAGGCTAGTTATAAAAGCTTGGGGGTTTTTCATTTTGTTTGGTGGTGGAATTCAAGAGCATATGGATAGAACAAGGTATTTCAGGCCATTGGGCTATGGAGTCAACTGAAGATGGCTTAACTGGATCAGGTTGATTTAACAAAGGAGAATTTCACGGGGCAAGATAGCTAAACAAAAGAAAAATGATAGTTTAAAAGGGTGAAATGGTATTGAAAAGGGAGGAAGGGCAATTAAGAATCCTTCAACAAAGTTCAAGATGAGGGAAAGTGGGTTCTCATTAAAAAAAAGCAATTAAGAATTCTTTGTTAAATGGTCACGGTGATAAACTAAAGGCCAGGGAGCAATTCAGAATTCCCTACCTATAATAGCCTGGAAGAAAACATTAAGAATATAAATGATTTTAAAGACGGAATGCAAAAAAGCTCTTTTTGAAATATAACTTTTCGTTTATCATTTAGATATGAAACATATGAATATTTATTAAACCAGAAAAACTGTAAAAACACAAGATATAGAATACTTATTTGTTTCTCGTTTCACACAAGTATCCTATAAAAGTCCTTTTTTTTATTACTTTGTTCTAGCCGGCCATACAAAAGTTGTTCAACCACACTTCAATTCCAAAATTAAATTGTCTACAGAAGTTCCTAAGAATCCACCCAAAATACTTCAAATGAAGAAGTATTTATGCTAATTGTAAATTGAAATATATTGAAAAGATATCAAGATTAGTTTCACAAATATCTCCAATTGTTTACATTAATAGAACTTAAATAAAGGACATACAAAACTAATGAATCTATTTGGCACTATTTCTATGGATTTATGGTGACAAAGAATATAAAGTTGAATTTGATAACAACTCTTAGTTGATGATGAGACATCCCAGTCACTAAACTGCATCCTTCCTTTGTGCATTTTGCCCCATAAATTCTACAAACTTAGGGTCCAATCATATGATTTTTTATCTCAATCCATGATAGATATGTAAAACTTGAAAGAGGTTTTTGTATATAAGAATTCTTTTGAGATAAACCTCTCTCCATTTCCCAAAATTCAGCTCCAACTGTTCACAATATGCTCTGCAAAAAGATGTCAAAACAGGACTTTGCACAAACTGAAAAAATAAGTTGTGAAGACATGCACTTATCTCCATTTTGGTGATACTTGTGTAAAAAGTGAGAGCGGTTTTTGTATATTGACCTATTAGGAACAAAAACCTTCTTCATTTTTTCAAAATACTTCTTGTATTGGCCACAATAGTTTCTGGAAAAATATGACTTAAACATGAAATTTCTGAAGAATGTACCATTTTTGCTCTAATTTCATCTTTTAACCTTAAATTCCTTTCAACTATTTTTCACTTTTACTTTGGATAAACTTCATTGTAGCTGGTTAAAGTGTTTTCATCTTTTTTTAACCCTTAATGTCTTCATGTTTACTTTTATTGTTTACTGTTTACTGTTGACTTTTTACTTTTACAATTTTTTCATTTGTCTTCACTTTGACATGAATTTGTATTCATGTTTACTTTTACTGTTTACTGTTTACTGTTGACTTTTTACTTTTACAATTTTTTCATTTGTCTTCACTTTGACATGAATTTGTACATTCTGTTTTGTAATTGTCTTCCCTGTGGTTTATCTTCATGCTAGCTAATTTACTTGACTTGGTCTTCAATATGATACTCTTTAATCTTGATACACTTTCACTGTTCTTTATTGTGTCCTTTTACCTTCACTGTATATTTTAGGTTTTTTACTGTCTATTTCAACAGTAAATCCTTTTAATTTCATGTTTCCCTCTGCTTGTCTTTTAACTATATGTTTTATTTTCCATCTCTGTTTGAATAGATTTGATAACAATCTTGGAGTAAATAGGTCTTATGACTAGTATTAAGACTATTTATCCAAGGTTGCGGTCCTCTGATCACCTGTAAAACAAAACAAATTGTTAAGAAAGCATTGGTTTGCAGGGGAGGTCGAAAAAGTTTCATTTGAGCTTGAAAGGTCTGTGGAGTGAGTCCATAATGCTTTTTGGAGGGTAAACCATGCTCGAATTGGTTAACGGAGGCTTCCGGTGGCGCAGATGGGTTACATAGGGTTTTACTGCACAATCAGGTGAAAATGAGCAAAACTGGGGTTTTTGTGTTTAAACGGGTAAATGGTTGGTATTGGCAGGTAAGATTTGAATGAATAGTGGATAATCTGTCATATACAGAGAGTGGGAAGCGGGAGCAGTAAGGGGGTTTCATCACACCACTTATGGGAGGTAAATGGTTTTTAGGGAGGACCGTGCGATTCCACACATATTTCGACACATAGCATCTGCACTGTTCACAAAACCACTCACATCGCGCACTAAATGTTGACCAAAAGGCCTGCGCAATATGATCGAGGGCCATCAAGTCTAAAGGATCCAATCATATGGTAGTTAAGGCAATGACATAACTGATGTATAACAAGGGCGGTCCTGGCATTAATTAAAAGACTTAATCATTTCGGGGGCGATTTGATTGGTCGCTGAGTTATTAATTAGTATTGATAACTTAATTAATTCTCATTAGCATGGCGTGGAGGTAGGGTTCTTAATTAAGTATAGATTAGTTAATTAATCTCATTTTTTATTTGATTTATGGTTAAATTTAACCATTGAGGCGGGATATGTATAAATTTGGGGTTTTTATAATGATAGGGCCACGAGTGTTTTGTTTTTGGGGAGTTAAATAATGATACAAGTTAAAAGTTAATATAACTTTGTGGAAATTTAACACGCACTATGATAAAACATTTCCGAAAGTGTATTTTATCATATAACATTTATAACTTAGGCTAAATGAATATGAGGGTTTTGAGATATGGAAATGTTTTTAACTTCCCTAGGTAAAATATGGATTTTACTTAGGAAAATCTTTTAAAGGGGATGAATGAATTTATGACCGGGTAAATATTGATAAAAGGGACTTAAGCACTTTAGGCATTCCAAATTATTGGGCCGAGGGTCCAGTCCCTCCAAAAGTCAGAGATATGTTCTGAGCCCCTCTAACCTGTTATAGATACCTTTAGCACTTACGGGAAATTAGTGAATTTCTAGGGGAAAATGAAGTAAGAAATTTAATTAATTTGACTTTGTTTCCTTGATGTGCTATTTTCAATGTGAGTTATGCTTTATCCAAGTGATGAAAGCAAAAGATTTAAGCATTAAACTTAACCATTCATCACACATTTGTTCTGCAACCAATCATTTACTTATCTACCAAGATTATACAGTTTGGTCAGATTTTATTCTCTATATCTATAAACATGAAATTGAAAACATGGAATAACCAAGTTTAAACTATTTGGCTACTCATGGATTGTGGCATAGGTGACAAGTTGCACACTTTCATGGTCTTTTTGTTTTTCTTGGGGTTCATTTTCTTTCATTTTTTCTAACCTTTTCTTTATTCTTTTTGTCCTTTTATTCTTTTTCTAGGACATACCCTCTTTACATTTTTTAATTTTTTTAAAACATTTGCAGAAAGCAAAGGTATGTATATATTTCAGAGCTAAACCCAGTCAATCATGATATATGATACCTATTGGTATAGGAACCTAATAAAGGGAGTGAAACAAATTGGCATGCACAGGCTGGCAAGCCACTAAGAAACAAATGAAGCCTATGTACTTGACTGTGCAAGACATGTTGCTAAGGATGGTTGGTAGGGAGGCTCCAAAACGAAGCTAAAGAAAATTTTTGGAGGGTGGTTGTAGCCATTACAATGGGAGGCCATCATGAAATGGTCGATGCCTACTAATGTTTATGAGGTCAAGAGTTTCATTGGGGTAGCACAATATCTAAGGAAACTAATAACCTCGTTTTCAATGGTAGCAGCACCACTCCATGCCATAACAACAAGTGGCAAGAGTTTCCAGTGGGGAAAAGGTCAACAAAAGGATTTTGAGGAGTTAAAGAAGAAGATCAGTCAAGCACCAATTCTGGAATTACCAAAATTGAAACGACCCTTTGAAGTGGAGATAGATGCGAGTGGGTATGCAATGGGGTTTGTCTTGATGTAGGGAGGAAGGTTTGTATGCTACCATTGTGAAGTATTTCATGTGGAAGTTATTACCTACCCTACCTACGACAAGGTGCTCTATGCCAAGGTGAAAGTTGTGAATAAGTGGAAGCACTATCTATTGGGAAAGGAGACAATAATCCACACAGATCATCAGTCGTTACACTACTTGCAGGCCCAAAGTAATATATAGCAGACTAGGCATTACAAGTGGATAGGGTTTTTACAACATTTCCATTTGGTGATCAATTATAATAATGGAAACAAAAACAAGTTGGCAAACATGTTTTCAAGGCCACCCACATAAAATATCATATATTTGGAGACTCTTATGCACATGGAGCCATTCACCCATTATGCATATAGAGAGGCATATCCAGAGGATGAGTACTTCAAGGAGGTGTATCAATAGTTGCAGAGTCAGATTCATGTGCATGATGGCGGCAAGACTGTTGACTACCATCTCCAGGATCGGTTACTCTATAGTTTGGATACGTTGTGTTCCTAAAGGTGCACCTGTAGTTTGTTAGAGAGGCTCACACCTATAAGGTTGTAGGGAACTTTGGTGTAGGGAAGACCATGGTTAACTTGCAGAGGTATGTGTATTGGCCCAAGATGTCAGAATAGGTAGCTAGGTTCATAAGAGGATGCATGATTTATTGTAACAACAATCCTAGCAACAGGAAATTGGGTCTATATCATCCCTTACATGTACTACTCATCCTTGGGAAAGAATTTCCATGGACTTTATGGAAGGTTTACCAATTACTAGGAAGGGACATGACTACATGTTCATGGTAGTTGACAGGTTCAGCAAGATGTGTGTTTTATGCCCTGTAAAAAGACCATTAATGGGCAAGAAGCAACAAACTTGTTCTTTGGACATGTTTGGGTGCACTTTGGATACCAAGAAACATAACTTTAGATAGGGATACAATATTTCTCAGTGCATTTTGGATTAAATTATGGGAGAAGATGGACACAAAGTTGAAGAGATATATAACATTTCATCCACATACAGATGGGCAGGCAAAATTAGTCAATAGGACTTAGGTGTAGCTTCTGAGGGGATACAACTAGAAGCATTCGAAGACCTGGGTGAAGATAATTAATAAAAATAAAATCATATCAGAGAGACAAGAAACATGGTGGAAAAGGCTTTTAAGACTGAATATATATTCACAAAGAATGATGATACAATATAAATACATCAAGCTATGTCTCAAGATAGTTAGTTTATATTGGACATGCAATCTCATGGATGAGTGAATATCTCAACCACACACTAATCTATGAGGCTAACTAGTTGGAGAGAATATCTCAACCAACTAGAGCTCAACAAAGTCCCAAGTATCAGGAACAAACTCATTCTAGAATTGATGAGCACATCAAAGACAAGTAGGAATTATATTTTCCAAGTTTCATAATTTTATTATTTTGGATTTATTGATTGTAAGTATGAGGTTAAAATCCCCGCCCCCCCCCAATCATAAGCCCAAAGTAATAACTTGGTACCATCTCCAAGTCTTCCTGCTAAAATTGCTTAGCTAAGCCTCAACAAAAAAATGCCTGAAAAACCGCCAAAACTGGATGCTAAAAACTCAAATATGAAGAGAGAAAACCAAGACAAGATAATCAACTAGAAGTCTACCACATCCCTGAAAATGTTTGACAACTAATCTAATGCCAAGCTACAATGAAAATGGATCTATCTATCCTTTTTTGGGTCCAATGACCATCCAAGTGAACAAAAATTCCCATAATTGTACTATCAATCAACATCCCAATCCTTATCCACAAACAAATTTTGATTCCCACTGGAAAATTGTGTTGTTGTCAAAACTTTTCGTCTGACAACCATCATCATCAATTCAATTTCAATTTCATCATTAGTTCCCCCCTTTGTCAATGAAATGAGAGACCATAACCATTTGCATTTATTTTGAACTCCCCCTGAGAGTTTCACCATTATACTCCTTCTTTCAAACACTTGAGAGTACCATCTTCATTTGATTGTTGGATGCAATATTTGTCTTCATGCAAGATTGAATTCTTTGATAAAATATATATAATCATTTGATTGTTCATAACCACTCCCAATGATCAATCCATGCATAATTGATCTTCAATCTAGTTGGTTGGTTTCATTTGCAACATCTCTTTGATAAGTGATTCTTCTTGCCACAATAGTGACAAGGATTGAGATCAAAACAATGATCTTCCATATGACCTGTTCTTTGAAAATGTCAACATTTTGGCTTTTCTTCAACTTTCTCATTGATTTCTGATGTTGCTTGATCAAGAAATCCTCCACTTATGAACTTGATTGGTTTTGAATAATCAAGAATATGAAAATTGTTGTAATCTTTGTCATGTCCTAAACCACATCGATTTTTGTTACACTGGATTTCCTCCCACGGTTTTATGATTGGCTTGGAACAAGAAAGTTGAACTTCATCATGTACAACTTCTACACTTGAAGATGTGTCGTTGAGTGGCTTGGAATTATCTTCATCATTTTGATTTGTATTGTTGAATGGCTCATAAACATGACTCTTCTGTTGTAACTCATCACATTGTAGTTGCGATTCAAGTTGGAGAAACTCAACGGTCTCATGTGCATAATGTAGATGCCTTTTAAATAAAAAGGAATGACTTTGCTGATTTTCATTGTGTCCTCAGCAGTGGATAGTATTAGTATTAGATTGTTCAGAAACTCTAACAATTGAGGAGTTTACTCTATTTGAACTCGCTTATTTGAAATAATGTAGATGCCTTTTAAATAAAAAGGAATGACTTTGCTGATTTTCATTGTGTCCTCAGCAGTGGATAGTATTAGATTGTTCAGAAACTCTAACAATTGAGGAGTTTACTCTATTTGAACTCGCTTATTTGAAATCTTGAACTCGCTCGCTTGCATTTGTTTGCTTAAACTTGCTTTCTTGAATTTCACACTTGCTTGATCTTAGATTTGTAATTTGCTCTCAATTTCACACTCTCTTGATTTCGTTTTAACAAGAATAGGGTGTCGGCTATCACTGAAAATGCACCCAAGTTAATAATTTTACAACAATTTCAAATGAATTTGAAAAAATTTTAACCCCCTGTCAATTTTGACTTAATAATTCAATCAAGGCTTAGTTGTCGGGCTCAACCAAAAATGCACCAGATACAACTAAATTAACTTATAAAAAAAGATGATTTGCAAGTTAAAATACAATTCAATTTTCTTTTGACATGACTCTCTTACTACTTTTACTATTGACTATTTCCAAGCCTTTAAAAAATATACCCTTATTACTCCATTATTACAAAATCAACTTAAAACTTCAAAAAAACATCCACAACTATTACAAAATATACACCTTATCACTCCATTATAAAAACTTCATGTTATTTTCCCTTCCATTGATGTTTTAATCATCACTTTATAAAATAAAAATAAAAAATCATTTATCACTATTAACTTTCCACCCTCTTATAACTCCCACTTTCACATTAACATGTTCACTCTTATACCTTCTCTTTTATCATAAAGCCTTTTATGTTTGAAATAGAAATTTCCAAAAACACTTTTACATGTCACCAAGGAACACAAGTTATTTTATTACTTTTATGAAAAGTAATAAAATATATTTTCAAGAGCTTATCTCATTAAAAAATGTACATAAAGTGATACTTTATGTATAATATTTGTGAACAAATACCAGCATGCTTGAAGGATGTGCATCAATCCTTTTTAGTTCGAGTCTTTTTCATAGATGGGGATGTTCTCTTCATTTACTTTGCCGTGGCTTCTCTTTTTTATGCAAGTCTTTATTTACTTTCACGAGGATTATTTACACACATTTTAGGCATTCAATTTTGCACCTTATGCCTGGTAATGATCACAATCTTTGCTGAAAAATGCAACAACTTGCTTCTTGAAACATTTCCCAATAAAGATAACAAGATGTGCCTTTCTCTCTACACTCCCAAACAGTGATATAAAATCACAACATGTTTATAATCACTCCACATAATACAAATTTATACCAACATTCAACACATTATCTCTTCATAATACTCAGCAATAACTAAGGCATCTGATTGTACAAAATTTCACTTCAAAACATTATATTCATTAACTAATAAGGAGAAAATCAATATAGGAAGTATTGTCACTCTCATTTCTCTGCAACGATGACTCAAGATATTTACTTGGTTCATATTCCATGATTAATTGCAGCTAAGTAATTAATGTTATATAGGTTTTGAAATACTTCAAATTTAATGATATATATCTAAATCATTAATTGCTTTGCTATCAAGCACAAATTTATATATATATATATATATATAAATCTGGTAATTCTAATTTAAATAATTTGACCACTCTACTGGGGTGTTTAGGAATCTTAATTTTTGTAACAGCCTTAAAATTAGTTTTGGCTATCAAATTATATGAGATTTAGAGAAGAGTAATATTTTGTGGAGATTTTTTTTTTATCTAAAATTGTTGTTTCTTTTATTAACCACTCAAAAAAGAGCTATGCATTTTGAGAGATTTGATCCCTCTCAGTGCAAAAAATTATTTATTTACCATACCTCTAGTTTATTATATTTTTATTTATTACCATACCTCTGAAATAAGTATAAAAAGAGGCTTTATTTATTTACCGCACCTCTCCTTTATTTATATTTTTATTTATTTACAATACCTCTTTTATGAGTGTTCGTAAACCTTCTCATATTTTAAATTTATATTGTGTTTATACATAATAATAATTATATTGGTTTTTAAATAAAACGACACATTAGATTAAATTTGTTAAATGTTAAATATTAAACATTACATTACATGTTAAATGTTTATGTTTATTTTTCTGTTTACATTTACATTTACATTTTTACTTGAGATCTATTCCCATTCTGAGCTATAAAGCACCTGCAATAATGTATGTATTTCAAAATTGAATTTTTTAAATCATGTCGACATTGAGTCCAAATTCTTATATAGTAACTAGAATCATTATATTGTGTTTATACATAATAATAATTATATTGGTTTTTAAATAAAACGACACATTAGATTAAATTTGTTAAATGTTAAATATTAAACATTACATTACATGTTAAATGTTTATGTTTATTTTTCTGTTTACATTTACATTTACATTTTTACTTGAGATCTATTCCCATTCTGAGCTATAAAGCACCTGCAATAATGTATGTATTTCAAAATTGAATTTTTTAAATCATATCGACATTAAGTCCAAATTCTTATATAGTAACTTTGATTATCAAAACTTAAGTGGTTATCCACCACTATTTTGTTCACAACTAACAAAACAACTTTCAACAACTTTTTTCCTGGTTATAATTAAAAATGTATGTATTTCAAAATTGAATTTTTTAAATCATATCAATAAATTGATTCCAAATTCTTATATAGTAACTAAAATCATTGATTATCAAAACTTACGGAGATAATCCAACTCGTGGCTATCCACCATTATTTTGTTCACAACTAACAAAGACAACCTTCAACCACCTTTTTTCTGTTTATAATTAAAAATCATCATTTTGGTCTGGATCTCTGGGCACTCAGAGATAAGTTATAACACGCCAATTATCACTTATGGGGCCTATTACTCTTGTACCTCAGCCTGGCATCCACGCCAATTATCACTTATGGGGCCTATTACTCTTGTACCTCAGCCTGGCATCCATACCATGCAGCCATACAGCGTACCAGATCCCTTTTTCTTGGGTTATAATTAAAATTTCTATCAGAGGATTGACCTCCACCATTATTTTGGTTTACATCTCTGGGAGTCGTAGATAAATTATGACCTATGGTTTACATCTCTAGGAGTCGTAGATAAATCATGACCTACCGTTTATCACTTGGAGGGGAGGGCCTATTATTACTTTTGTACCTCACACTCAACCTGGCATCCATACCATGCAACCATACAGCTTGTACCTCTCACTCAACCTGGCATTCCTACCATGCAATCATACAGCATACCAAGCCGCTGGTGACAACAGAAGGGCGACGGGTGGATTTGAACCCAGACCGATGCAACTATACAGCTTAAACCTCTCACTCAACCTGGTAGGGACATCCTTACCATGCAACCATAAAACCATACAGCATACCATGCCGCTGGTGACAACAGAAGGGTGATGAGTGGATTTGAACTCATGATCTCTCAAAGTTTTATATGTCGCTGGTCACGACAGAAGGGCGACGAGTGGATTTGAACCCATGATCTTTCAGAATTTCATGTACTAAAACAGACCGAATTACCAACTAAGCTAACATGCAAACCACCTCCAAAAGTCTTGTGCACCAGAATAGTCTGAATTACCAGAAAAGTTAACATGCAAACCACCTCCAAACAACTTTAGGAAGGCACGGGCAAAGTCACTCGAATGATCCGCAAATTCAATGTGAAAACTTTGGATGAGGATTGAGAAGACCGCCTAGAAAAACGGGAGTTATTAGAGTCCAAGAATGATTATGAATATAGATTCAAAGATAGATCTAGAACTTCATAACTTGAAAGCCCACAATAAGGCAATTTCAACTTTTATCGGCTTAGCATCTCCCTTGTTACTCTTTGGAATTTCTATTGGCGCCAGCCACTTTCAAGAAAGCTCAACATGTCTGTTTTCCAACAGAGCTAGTCCAACTGGATTCTGAGATTTCACACCCATGCCTGGAGAAATTTTACATGCAGTGATTACATTGTCGGAATCTACACTTATTCAGAAATATGACGTATTGTAGACATTGCTGAAAGTTTTTAAAATCATTTTTCATAGGAAGAGTACTGTATAAGTTGGAATTTGTTAATAAAATTGTGAATTTTTATTATTTAAAATGTGTTTTTGTGATTTTTTATTATTTAAAATGTGTTTTTAGGATATGGTAATAAAATTGTGATTTTTTATTATTTAAAATGTGTTTTTGTGATTTCTTATTATTTAAAATGTATTTTTGAATACATAAATAAATATAGCGCCTTGAAAAACTTATTGGATACTCAGATATAGATAAAATTAACGCTCATATATATATTAAAAAAAAAAAAACCAAAAGCTTATCCTCTAATAACCTTAAATAAACAAGAATCAATTCAACCCGAATCAATTCAACCCCGAAATTTTTCAAGAGATCCAATACACAAGTATCAATTCAACCCAGTAATTTTTCAAGAGATCCCTCAAGGAAGATGAGTTGCTACTCCAAAGGACAGTTTGTGTATCAATTCAACCCAATAATTTTTCAAGAGATCCATCAAGGAAGATGAGTTGCTACTCCAAAGGACAGTTCTCATCAAATATTCTCAAACTCTGCATGAATTCCAAAAACGCAAAACTCACTCCTTGCAACATCAAAGGTTGCCCAGGACTGTTCTGTTGCAGACATCACCCTCAAATTCACTCAAATATAGGGCTTAGCATGGATTTAGACGCAAGTGTTCTGTTTTCAAGGGTTTTAGCTCACTCAAATCTATCAAAAAGATAATATGCTTATTGGAGGCGCGCATTTAAATCGAGTGTTCTGTTTTCAAGGGTTTTAGCTTTCCTTTTGTTTTCTTTTTAATTTGTTTGGGTATTTTTAGGAAGGATACGATCGGTACTAATCCTGAGCATTGGCCATGACCGAAACTTTATTGTCGTGGTAAAATGTCCATTTGACCAGTACAACACGAGTCATAATCCCAACCCTCTCGGTACATAGCCGGCATAACAAAATTGAAGTCTTCTTCGAGTTTGGAGTAATCAATTCCAGTATGCCAACTTTCACGATTGGAGTAGCCAATTCCTGTATGCGCTATGATCAAATGAATCTACTTTATTATCCAGCTATTTAAAGATTGAATGTTGACTATTATTAACAATATCATGCGTTGACTTTGAACATTGAAACCCAACCCTCTCGGTACATAGCCGGTATAAAAAAATTGAAGTCTTCTTCGAGTTTGGAGTAATCAATTCCAGTATGCCAATTTTCAAGATTGGAGTAGCCAATTCCTGTATGCCCTATGATCAAATGAATCTACTTTATTGTCTGGCTATTTAAAGATTAAATGTTGACTATTATTAACAATATCATGCGTTGACTTTGAAACATTGAGGAAGCTAAACATAACCAAGATTCTAAACAAAAAACAGAGCGAAGAGCGCTTCCATCCTCTATAAGCATTAATTTATTAGACTTGTCTTCTTTAAATTATAAAGTTCACGTACGATTCAGTATTATAAAAAAATCCACTTAAAATGGCAAATTGCATCAAAGAAAATATTACAGTCTCGTGTATACATAGATGTGTAAATTCATTTTAGATGTAGATAGACAATCTGCCGTGCAGCAAAAGTTTAATGAGGAGACAAAGTGTAAGCAAAAGCATCAAATATCTAACTGCCACTTTTTCAAAACAATATTGCTCATTCTGACAAGATGTCAAGAGCAAAAGATAATGATTCCTTGTAGGAAGGTGAATCTTGCTACATCTTTTCACCTTTAGTGCCAGTCATAATAGGCACTTGACAACCCAGAAGTACTCTACGTCAGTCTGCTTCTCTAGTTATTAGCATCCAAGGGACGCTGCACTCAGAGAATAAAGAAATTTTTGGGCCTGAGGATCCTCTATAAGCATTAATTTATTAGACTTGTCTTCTTTAAATTATAAAGTTCACGTACGATTCAGTATTATAAAAAAATCCACTTAAAATGGCAAATTGCATCAAAGAAAATATTAGTCTCGTGTATACATAGATGTGTAAATTCATTTTAGATGTAGATAGACAATCTGCCGTGCAGCAAAAGTTTAATGAGGAGACAAAGTGTAAGCAAAAGCATCAAATATCTAACTGCCACTTTTTCAAAACAATATTGCTCATTCTGACAAGATGTCAAGAGCAAAAGATAATGATTCCTTGTAGGAAGGTGAATCTTGCTACATCTTTTCACCTTTAGTGCCAGTCATAATAGGCACTTGACAACCCAGAAGTACTCTACGTCAGTCTGCTTCTCTAGTTATTAGCATCCAAGGGACGCTGCACTCAGAGAATAAAGAAATTTTTGGGCCTGAGGATCCCCTGAAATTAAATGGATACAACCAATGTATGGTGTTATTGCACCCACTGGGCTTCTCAGCAAAAATAAAAGAATCAAATAATTATATTGTACAGTATAGTCAGTTCGATTGCTGGCCAGTACAGTTTGTTCACAGATATGCAGATTGTCCTCCAATATCATTCAACTGAGAATGATTTGAAAGATGATTACACCCTCTAGTGTATCCAGAAGGGAAATCCAGAAGAAGTAAATTCCTAATGTTAGTCCCACGTGATTTACCTGACTTAAACCAGGGCCAGCAACAAACACAAAGCTAGTTTTCTTGACCCTGTAAACTTTAAAGCCAGTAACCGTTGCAAGTGGGAAAAAAAATTGCTTAGAATCAGGTCGATGAATGGTTACTGTGTCATTGATGAAGTCAACCAGTGCATCATCACATTTAGATCATGCTCTACCCCACTTTTCGATCAGTAACTTCTGTCGAACTAACTGTTCTTGCTTTCTGGGAGTCTTGACAAATGATGGCCAGTACCCATGTTCTGGTGCATACGTCTGCTGTGATTCCAAGTCCACTGTTACTGAGATGTTATTGTGGCATTGCCAGCTCCTATTCGTAGGCTGCATGTCAATGGGAAACTCCATTTCTTCTTATAATAAAGGAGCTCTTGTATCTGACCATAAGACATTGCCCCGATGAAAATCTGTTTGAGCCTGGGATTCTTTTTCACGATCAAAAAGTGAAAAATTTTCTACACCAAACTCCTGATCGGCACCACTGTCAAGCTGTGGAGTTGAGTGGTCTATTGAATATTTTGGGCGGAGGTTGGGATGCAAATTTCCAGGAGTTTCAGATTTAGACATTCCATTATCCTTGATTTCATTTACAATCCATTTCCGATGACTTCGCCACTTTTCTCTGCTTATAGTCGAGACATTCTTGTCCCTTGAAACAGATGAACGAACTCCGGAACCAAGAGGACTCAGCTGACATTTGGACATCTCTGTCCAGTTACTATGGTTCATCCTTTGCCCCTTTCTATTGACAGATTTTGGAGAATCCTCTCTTTGACAAAGATTATATTTCAGATCAGGCTGTACATGGAATGAATTTTCATCAGCTGGCATTATCTTTAGTGTCTTTCTTTCCTCAGAATAATCTACACTGGAAGCACGAGGAGAATGCAGCATGAAGGAACTGTTTTTGTTTTCAAAGCCTACATATTCCATGTTAAAATGTACTGCTTGTTTTGTTAAACTCTTACCTGCTCCAGTGCTTTTCCAACTTGAACTGAATTCTTTTGCCGGTTCAATTGTTTGATATGCACCTGAGTCCCTGAAAAATGGTTCATAACCATCATAGGCCCTCAATCTGAATTTATCATGTCCATCAGCAGTACAAGCATCTACATTTTGCCTTTCATGTAAATAGTTTTGTTCAGTTATGAATGACTCTGGGCTTGGACACTCCTTGGGAGAAGTTGACGCCACATGCCCCAATTTATTTCTGAATGAAGATACTGTCACCTCTTGACCTCTGAAGTGACCTTTAAATGGAGAAGAATTTTCATGGTCCAATTCAATTCCGTGAAATTGTTTCTCGGGAGTCGATTGATCATATCCATGTAATTGTCTTAAATTATTATTCCCTTGCACTTGTAGACTCTGATCCCTTTGAAGCAACTCTTTATGAGGGTTTCCTGGAAACGTAGCAATATCAAAAGAATTCCGAGATACTGAATTTGACTGTAACTCTGGAGAGCTAATTCTCCTAGACAAGTTCAAAACAGAAGTTCTTTTATCATCTATAGATCTTGTAAATTCTCCCTGTTCCACAGCTGAGCCATTGATGCAGCCTGATCCAAAATCCTTTGTTTTAGGTGAGAACTCAAGTTTACTAATACAGTGTCTGCCATTTGTCATAATACTGCCACAACCAAAATATGAAGAGCCTCTGAGATCAGGTGACATGGCAGAAAATCCACTAGAGATACCTGAACTACTACTATGAACCGCAGAAAGGTAGTGATCTGAAACCTTGCTAACATCAGAGCTCCTGTACCAGATAGCATTGTTGGCAGCTCCAGTACTTTCTGCAGTTTCGGGATTTTCCTCCATTGATCTCACCTGATGATTTTCACCTTGCAGATTCTGGAGAGAATATTCTTTTAATTGCTCTTTTTTGGCACTGTATATATCTTTATTGCTATTTTCCAGAGTTGAAAATGATACACCTACCAAGCCTGCTTCTAAATTAAAATCATCAGTAAGGTTATCAATATCCATTAGATTTCTAGCTTCTTCTTCTCCCCACTTCGCTTTCGCCACATCAATCTGTCCTTGCATGTTTACTTCACTGTTCTTCCCTGTGCTCTGAAGCTGTTGGCAAAATTCCCCTTCCTTGTTGCTCCTCAGTACACCGCTATTGTATCCTTCAGTCAAAGAATCTGCGGCTGCAATTATGCCACAATCTGTTTCAATTTGACGAAAATTGTTGTCTAAAACAGAAAGACCTCCAGAAACAGCAGGTGAAGATGGGCCTTTGATTTTCAGACAGCTGATATGGGAAGATGATTTTTTCTCAGTGATCATACAATTATCTCTGCTCATGTCTTTTGGAGCAGGTTGTTTAACTTTCCCATTTTCTCTTTGATTTTCTGAATGTACCTCTTCCTCATTTGATAATTTGATACTTGGTTTTCTTGAAGTCAGCTTTCTGTAGCAGCATTGCTTTGTGGACTCTCTTTCCCTTGCATTTATGCCCTTGGCAGATGTAACAGCGTGTTCAAGCTGTTCATGCATGAAGGGAACATTATCCTGTACAGATAAACTTCTGTGTTTAGCTCCTTGATCTGGTATGGCTACAGCATGCTTTTCCTGCATTACGATTTCATTTTTAGCAGCTGCGAGGTTCTCTCTATTTCTCACTTTTGACCCACAGTCTTTGACAGATTCCACAACCACATTGTCTGAGAATGGAGCATCCTTAAGGGTTTCTTCTGATAAAGGTGTTACCTTCTTTGAAGCTTCAATGTCTGTCTCATGGCAGATCTATATGTGTAGTTGTACAAAACATGGATCTGTGGATCCAGCCTCAAGCCCCTGCTGATTCAGTAACACAGGCTGCAACCTTTATGCCAACTCCACACTATATCCTTTAGCCAGAAAACTGGAGCAACATTTGCAAAAGCTCAAACCATTATCCGAAAATTTAATTAAGAGCCCAATCTGCAACTACTTGAGCAAACCAAGATCAAAATAAGCAGAAAACTTAGATCATGGGAACTTATACTGCCACATCTCAAAGCCAATCTCCTCATGAATTGATTATTATCTGTTGCATTAATTGAAGAAAGAGGGCCAGCAGATGAACACTAGAATGAAAAGGAATCAAGCAACAAACTTTATTTCATCAAAATCAGGTATTGTAACATCCAGCCTCATCATGGATTTGTACTCATCAGGCACAGTTGCTCCTCCCTGAACACACAGTTCCACTACAGCAGGTGCCATGCCATAATATTTTCTCAATTTGTTCTCTAGAGGAGGTCCATTAGGATCACGGATGTGCCATACATATTTTGGTGGAATCAAATCATCAAATGTGGCTTCCTGCCAGCCATGTTGTCCATCACGCAATTGATGCTTGTGAGCTTGACATATCCTGGCTCTGTGCCCCTTTGGACCCACTTGAACTTCTGGGCAATATGCACATGTTTTTACTGCATATTTTTCCATAAGTTTCCTGGCCCCTGACTTCATGTCCTCCCATGCTTGAAGAGCTTGTTGGGCCATTCTTTGGATTTCCTCTGCAGTTGATAATGGCCTCTCATCTCTCTTTTGTTGTTTCTTTGAATCCCAGAAATCGCAAGTCTCAAAATCCTCATCAACGTCCAAAGAATTTGAATCTTTTGGAGGAGAGCATTTTTCAAAATCCACAATTTTGCCTGCTACCATGTATACAGGATAGGCCCTTCTCTTTGTTGGGTAATCTGGAAGATCTAGGCCTGCTTGGATGCAAAGCTCTACGATGGCTGGTAACCTATCAACCATAAACCTCTCCTTATGAGTCACAGCTCTTCCTATTCTGTCATAGAGATGGAAACTTTCGACTGTGACAAGGATGTCACCAACAGTTCCCTTTCTCCACACATGCTTCTTACTAGAGCAACTCATGGGGCCTTCACATGTCTTCAGTTGATGCCCCTGAGAGCCAATGTGCACTTCTGAGCAGTTCCTACAGAAAAATCGGAATAAATTTATTTCAAGACATATTACAGTATACAACAAGAAGGTAATTAACAAACACTGCAAAATCTAGAAATAAATTTATGCGGCAGTTGTATGGTATCTTTAAGGACAACACAAAAAAATAGATGAAGCATCAACATATCTGCTGTACTGAGAAAATGGCATTGAGGTGTTAGCAAAGTTACCAGGATTTACACGGAAACTTAATGAGGCCAAAGAGTAAGAATTGACTCAAACTTGGAAATAATTCAGTAGTTGACTCCAAAAATTAGAAGAATACATTAAATATTAGAAAAAGAACTAGAAGATATTTTCCCTTAGTATCAAAGTTTACAATTTCCATATAATACAAATTGTCAATAATAACTCGTTTCAAAATACATAGACGATACTACAAACCATAAAACGCCACAGATTCTGAACTGTTGAGAGGTGGTTGCCTGTTCTGAAATTGGGTCAGAAAAACAAACGATTGTGAAATTGGGCCAGAAACACAAACAAAATGAGTTTTGTCTTATTTTCCTGTCTTTTATAAGAGCCAACGAAGTCTGGCTCGTGAATCTGACTTGCTTTTGACTTGAAATTTTGAATCCTACTAGTGACTCAAAATTGTAAGTGCGACTCTGGGCAGATGCAGATTTAGAAGAGCTGAACCGAAAATCCTCAAGGAGCAAGCCAAACTCAAGAGATGACTGAGACTCAGAACTTATAAGTGTCTGGTAACTATGGATGTGATACATTACATTTTTCCTTATGCACATTCGTGCGTATGCCAGCAAGGTTAAGCTCAGTGTTTTAAGACTGGCCAAACTGGAACTGGATCTGGAACCAGCCAGTTAGGCAGCTTGACCCTCATTACCAATGGACTGGCCCCTTGAACTCTCCAGTTAAGTACAGAACCAGTTAGACCAGCTGATTCAACTGTTTTGATCTGAACTGGCCTGGACCCACCCGCAGTTAAAAATGGAAAAATGAACAATAAAATAGCTAAAACAACCTAAAACCCTGACATCAGCCCCCCTGCCCAAACACTAAAACAATCTTATATATGGACCCCCCCACACTCTATTTCCCTCACACCTATCTCATTAAACATTTGTGAGTAATTGTAAGAATTTGGTGTTTTCAGGGCCGTGGTTATTCATAGTGAGCTTGGTGCTGATTTGGCATTGTTTGTGGGCTGTTTGCAGTGGATCTGCTATTTGCTAAATTCACATGATACATACATGAGCAAACATTGCATATATTGTGTCTAAAGGTTTGGATTTACACTGACATACATGAATATGTATTTATTTTTCTTAAATTTTTCATATTTATGTATTATTTTTTAGTAAACACCAGCACGTTTGGACCAGATACCAACTCTAGGCCGATTGGAAACTCGACCAGTGATGGTTTTTAAAACATCGATTAAGCTAGAGATCAATCGTTTGGTGAAGCTCTTCGAACAATGGGCTTCAGCTCCCTGTACCATAACCAGAGACCAAGGAAGAGCAGATGTCGGGAGGAGGGGGATTCCTGAAGCAGGCACCCTAATAACAGAGGTCTCCTACATGGTGATACGTTGGGGGAACAGGCAGAAGGAACACTGAACCATGTGGTCAATCTGTGGCACGAAGACAGGAAGTACAAAATCTTGATGACTGACCCACCTCCCAAGCTTGGGAAGAAAATCCAGCAGACCAGTGGGCTGTGAACATGGGCATAGATCTAGGGCTATTTCACCAGAAACAGGAAACGGAAATAGAAACTGTACTGAAAGATTTTGGAGGATAAGAAACGTTAACCCCCATTCCCTGGTATATAATACATGCAAAATTTAATATTTATTAGTAATGCCCTACTGTGGTGTCAAGATGAAATGGGAAGGGATCTCCTGGTCATGTTTCTGATAACATTGATGTGGAACAGAGATGTTGTGGCAGGGTGGCGTGCTGATCCACCCAACCAACATAGAAAAATTATGTCCAGTGCAAGTGATAGGTCATAATTTACAGTACAGCTACTGGTTAAAATTATTTAATGATCTTGGACTTCATTAACATTTTTGTTTGTTTTGTTTTTTCAATTTCTCTATGGTTTCTTCAAAGGCTAGTTCTGTTTATGTACGTTAGACCCTGCCATCAGTAGTTTAGAATTGGGTATGATGATTTACAACTATAGTATGTTAACATTTCGAAAATATACTAGAAACAAAAAATGGCGTAGAAGTCTACCTGCATGCTTGCACAGGGATGGCATCTACAAGCTTGGCAACACCTTCATAAAGAGCATTTCTTGCTTGATAAACCCCGTGGGCAACTGGCACCAATCTCCGAACAAGCAGCCCATTTTCAGGTCGCTGTAGAACTCTTTCGGTGACATCCTGGTTCATTTCCCTCACCTTCCTTGCCCTGCCAATGAGGTCCTTGATTGGTGTTACAAGTGGCTTCCTCTTCCTCTTGGGTAATGGCTTGGGAATATCAACATATGGAGTTGAATCCACCATAGATTTGGATTGATTTTCAGATATCAGTGACCGCACATTTGCATTGAAACTGTCCGATTGAGACGAGATCCTTCTGTTAAAACTTTGGGAAAACACAGTAGGACTTGACTCCCTGAGAGTAGCTTCTGAAACTAGTTTGACAAGAGCTTGAACAATCAGAATACTCGGACTGCCATGGAAGACACCTGCAAGACTACTTGCTAGCATGCTGGGAATTTGAGAGACATTTCTCGGACTGCCATGGAAGACACATGTACGTCTTGCTAACATACTGGGATTTTGAGAGAGATTCCTCGGACTGCCATGGAAGACACCTGCAAGACTTCTTCTTGCTAGCATGCTGGAATTTTGAGAGATATTCCTATGCATCAACAATAGTCAACACTTTTATCCTGCTCCGTTTGATCAAGTGAGACACTTCCAACCATTGATTTGAAGTGTCATCTGGCAAGCATGCACTGCACTTACACTGCTTTTTCCAAATATCAGTTGAGTTGCATTCTTTTCACCTCCGAGTTCTGCTGTGCATTGAACCTGGTCCTGTTATGCAAAAAAAAAGTTAAATCCATCCCAGAACCTCACAATGTCGGATGTAGCTATTGGAACCAGATGCAATATATTCTCTGGGCACTGGGTTCATGATTTATCGTACCCGCTGTATGATTGGAGTAAATGCCCTTATATCGATGGCGAATTCAACTGGCAGAAGAATGGAAGCCCTGATTCAGACTACCAGAAATGGAGATGGAAGCCTAGTTACTGCAACCTTGGAAGGCACGAATACAAAAATCCCAAATAAATTTATATGTACACTTTGCTCGAGTAATTAAATATTATATTGCAGTGATTAAAATGATTTTGCTGTTTGACTGTCGCAGATTTCACGCACTGGACATGCTGCAGAAGCTGAGGGGGAAAACATTAATGTTTGTCGGAGATTCACTGAATCGAGATCAATGGCAGTCCATGATTTGCCTTCTTCACGTAGCGTTGCCGCAAGGCAGAACATATGTGGTTTCTGGAGATATTCTTTCCAGTTTCAGAGCCATGGTGGGCACTGGTAGCTTAGTTAATATGATCTCTGTGATGTTATTGTATTAAGCTAAATTGTTATGATTTGGGTATTGGCAGGATTACGGAGTTAGAGCGTCGTTTTATCGAGCTCCGTACCTGGTGAATATGGTGACCACTACGGTTCAAGGACGGACAATAGAAAGTGGTGCTTCGTCTGGACTCAGCCGAGAGTAATGGCAGAGGATGGAAGGGAGCCGATATTCTTGTTTTTAACTCCGGCCATTGGTGGACTCACACAGGCAATCTCAGAGGGTACTTTTATGCAAGCCATTAATGATAACTGTTAGATTTTTGACTGTGATCTTTTATGGCATTGTGATCTTTAATGGCGGACTGAATGACTGACACTTTGTTCTGGTAAAAAAACAAAATAGTTGGGATTACCTGCAGGAAGGGAATATACACAAGCATGGATTTCGTGGTGGCTTACCGGAAAGGAATGACTACCTGGGGAAACTGGATCGATTCCAACATCGATACCAACAGAACGAAAGTCCTTTTCCGCAGTTTCTCGCCCTCGCATTCCAGGTTTAATAATCTCAGATCCGGTTGAAAATGTGAAAAAATTGCTTCTGATGAATGGCGTTTGCTTGATTTTCTTTTTCACAAAGTCCATCATTACCTTAGAGTCTTGAGTCTCCAAAAATCGATACAAGCCGAATTTCGTTATATAAAAGGTATGTATAAAAATAATTTCATTGATTTTAAGTTTATGTTCAAATGTAAAGTTGGATTCCAAGTCCTTTTGTACAGATAAAATAAATTTCGTTATATAAAAGGTCTTTGAATTATACTACGGTCTTTGAATTATACTACAATGGTTTAATTTAATTAATTTAAATTAATTATTATTGAAAATTAAAATTGATTATAGAATTATAAATGAATATCGTATTTGAAGAAGAAAATTAAAAATTATTTTAAAAAATTGTAAATAATTTAAAGAATAAAAGGTAAATATATTTAAATGGATATATTTAAAATGATTTTTTTGGGTTAATCTTATGGTACATTGAAATAGACAAGTATTTTAAATATTTATGAAATAAGTTTGCAATGTCACAATTTATTATATAAATTTGGAGGTTTTTAATAAAACATTTTTTACAAATATTAGAAAAAAATGATGTAAAAAACAACTTATTATGTAAGTTTGGAGGTGGGTTAAAAAACATCTTTTATAAATATTAGAAAAATTTATGTAAAAGTTAATTAAGATGATACAAATCAATTTTACAAAAGTATTCTTAATAATGTGTGAGGATATGGCATTGGTTAAGTTTACAATGCCTTGCTAATTTATTATGTAAATTTGAACCAATATTTATGATGAGTTTGAGGTTATGGTTTTGATTAAGTTTACAATGTCTCAGTAATTTATCATGTGAGTTTGGAGGTTTGTTATAAAACATTTTTTATAAATATTAGAAAAAATTGATATAAAAGTTAATCAACATGATACATATCAATTTCACAAAAATATTCTTAATAATGTTTGTGAGGCTATGATATTGATTAAGTTTACAATGTCTTGCTAATTTATCATGTAAATTTCAATTATGATTAAAAATTATTTTTCTATTAATATTAGCACATCTGTCAATAGTGGATGAAAAACACCCATAAAAATGAATGAGGGGTAGCTATAGGTTCCCTTGGTGAATAATATGAATAGAATACATACCCATTGCAAGTGGAGGAATCTCATTAGACGATGACACTTTGGCAAAGACATTTTTGACACCCAACCTCTTAATTTTCAAATTCTTCATAATACATAGTTTTTATCGTTGCAGGTAGGTCGTTCTTTCCCCTCATGTTGGTTTAAATTCTGCATCTTTGTTTTGAGCGATCAGAGTCATTTCCCCTGTTTATTGCTGCATTTTGTGTTTTGCAAAGCATTCTAGTTTCCTCTAAAAATAATGTTTCATTAAATTTACACTTTCTGGTAGTGATTTTTGAGATGTTGGGGTAAGGGTTTGGTAGATTAAGACATGCAGACAAATGTGCTTTGTTTGATCTTTTTTGATCTATTTGCAATTTTTTCAAAGGTTTTCAAACACATTGAGCTTCCTTTTCTTGTGTAGAAATATCATCCTTCAGAACCCTATATTGTCTTCTAGGTTTAAAGTTAGTATTTAGAAAAAGGTGTTTTTGTAAGCATGTACGAATACCAGCCACGCCTTGTAGATCTCATGGTTGACTGTTAAGTTTTCTTGCTTCTTTTGATGGAATATTGAGCTGCATTTTAAGTTTTTGGTAGACGTTTTTCTGTGGTGTTGTAGTTTTACAACATCGACATTTTTTCGACATCGTCTGAATGCATTAAAATTGGAAGGAGTCATCTCTTTGCTTCTATTACAGGAAGCCCTTTTTATTTTTTCCAAGTATAAATAAGATCGAGTCAAATATGACAACATTGTCTTGATGTAGATGGCCTACTAGAAGAATGATCGCTGGGTTTTTGAAATGTTTCCTCGTTATTCATGTTGTGCTATCTACTTATGCCAAGTTTTATAATTTATTTGGTTTAACAAATATCTACTAATAATATATATGCCAGGAATTTGACCACGATAAACCTGCAATCGGTTAAAATATATATGCTAGAAGCTTGACCATATATGCAACCTTTCCCTGGTAACATGTAGGCATTTTCTGATACTCTTCATGGGGAATTTATTTTTTCTCAGGATGCCTTCTTGCATTTTCGATTGCGAAGGAAGAAGCTGCGAAATTGGGAATGGTGATTGGTATATACCTAGGAACTACTTACTCCTGTGTTGGGGTTTACAAGAATGGTCATGTGGAGATTATTGCCAATGACCAAGGTAACCGTATTACCCCATCAAGGGTGGCGTTCACAGAAAATGAGAGGTTGATTGGAGAGGCTGCCAAAAACCAGGCCACAGTCAATGCCGAACGAACCATCTTTGATGTCAAGAGACTCATTGGGAGAAAGTAAGTACTCTAATCTCTGATTTGCCCATTCATTAGACAATTATATTTATTGCAAGTCCAATTCTTGCCTTGATATTGAACCCACAAGGGTGCCAGTCATGAAATTGGCATGTTAAGTCAAGGGTCGAGCAACATTCTGGTTGGGGTCAGATTAGGATTTGATTTCTGCCTTGTCCAAACTTCAAGAAAATGATTTAAAACTTTTACTTGACGAGCACAATTAAATGAAAACATTTCTTTTATATAGGTTTGAAGACAAAGAAGTTCAGAAGGAAATGAAACTGGTACCATACAAGATTGTGAACAAAGATGGGAAACCTTATATTCAAGTTTAGGTATGAGATGGAGAGACAAAGGTATTTAGCCCTGAGGAAACCAGTGTTACGATTTTGACTAAGATGAAGGAGATTGTAGTAGCATTCCTTGGCAAGACTATAAAGGATGATGTGGTGACTGTCCCTGGTATGCTTTCTTTTCAACCTTTTTTTTTTTTATGAGGTTGTGGGTAACCAATTGTTGACTGCATTGTGACTGTTAACTTGTGGGCTTGTGCAGCTTATTTTACTGATGCACATCGCCAAGCAACGAAGGATGTTGGCGTTATTGCTAGCTTGAATGTAGCTCGTATGATCAACGAACCCATAGTTGCAGCAATAGCTTATGGCTTAGACAAGAAGGGTGGAGAGAAAAATATTGTTGTTTTTGATATTGGCAGTAGCACGTTTGATGTCAGCGTTCTGACTATTGACAATGGAGTTTTCGAGGTTTTGGATACAAATAGTGATACCCATCTTGGAGGTAATCTGTCCGAACTCTGTCTAGCAGTTTTATATTAGGAATTTGAATACGTGCATGGTGGTTATCTTTGACTTTTCTGGTTGGCTTTCGAGCTTTGAACTTACCGGGATGTACACTAATATGCAGGGGAGGACTTTGATCAAAGGATAATGGAATATTTCATCAAATTGATCAAGAAAAAGCATGGAAAGGATATTAGTAAGGATGGCAGAAATGAAATAAGACATTCAATGTGTTCCTTGTAATATAGATATAAACAAAACATCTACAGAAAAGTAATTGCACAATGATCCAGTCCAAGAAAACAAGGTTTTCCACAAACCAATTAACTCTTCTAGAAAAATTCAACAATTCCAATTTAATAATCCTATCGGCCTCTCTTTGTACCTTTTGGGACAATTGCTAGTTTATCAGTGCGTTCCAATATGCTTCTGTAATAAGCCACAACACGCTCGAACTTCTGATTATTTCTAAGCACGGCAAGGGAACAATCGTTAAAGTTACATTTAACATTTCCATTTTGACATTTTTTTTCAATTGTTTAATACATGTTGACACAATGGGAAAAGGGTCCATTTCTCTACTACGCTCAATAATGTATCTATTTTATTATTCTTTGTAAAACCGCTCATATTTTTGAACTGCACAGAAGATTTTCAAGCTTAAGGTGCGAACCCTTTTGGGCAGAGCTTAGGTATTTTATTTCCATTCTATTTGTGGAAATCCAATACTTTGAAAAGAATAGTGGACACTATGATTTTAAATTAAAAATAATGTATAATAATAATAATTTTATTTTTTCAAAGAAATATAATTTTATTTTATTAAGGTGAAATGGTGAGATTACATTTTGTATATATACTCAAAAGTATTTTTGGGTAAAACATTATATTTAGAGAGAATTAAAGTAGTTTCTAATAAAAAAAAACAAATAGATACATTTCTTGAACCTAAAAGAGAAAATTACAAAACAAAACTTTAGAAGGAACAATTTGTAGAGATCATGAGAGAAAAGGGGGGAATATCACTCTCTCATATTTACATATATACTCCAAGAAAATAAAAAAGATCTCAAAAATCATCTGATTCATCATAAGGATATGGAACAGTTATAAATATTGCATCAAACAGAAATAACAAAAAGATCTTGTAGCCCATTAATCTGACATTTGGATGGTTCAAAAGTTGGTCCATGAGAAAAAATGGTGTGACACATCAAACTCATGTCTATTTTCCACTATGACCCATTATATTTTTCCAGATTAAGGCCATCTTTGATAAGCAGACTACAACCCAATTCCTTTCCCTTTCCCTGTAAGTATGCGAACATATAAAAGATGTGAAAGAGCCAATAATATAAGAAATCTCCTCAATAATAGGCCCAAGTAAAATGATCATGCAAGAAAAAATGTCACTAATCCAATTTACAACTAGCTTTGAATCCTAAAAAATGTGAATCCTCGAACATCCCTTCTCTTTTGCAAACAGTAGCAAGTTTTTGCAAGCAAGGAGTTTCGCTTTGTACTTGGTCCTTGGAGCCAAGCAAAACTTTACTTTGAAAAAGTGATTTGGAGTGAGGTATAGAACAAAACCACCACCACACTTTTGTCCATTTTCAATAGCATCACCATCAAAATATCCGCACGGAATAGATGAATCAAATCTTTTAGGGAAGATCACTATAGGAGCAGCAGAGTTCTTGTTCGTAGGAAAATGGCTAAAAATAGTCAAAACCTCAACAGGAATGTGTGAAGGGATTGACACTAGATCTTGAAAAACAACCCAATTCCAAGCCAACCAAATCCCCCAACATATAATGGACGGGGGGGTGTGCTTTAATAGAACGACTTAAAGGATTGGTATACAAAGAATGTCATGCCTCCTCCAAACTAACACCCATCCATAATAATAATATTTTAATTTTAAAGTTATGGTTAAATTAAGATATAAGACTTTTTCCTTTTCTCCTTTTTTTAATAGAAATGAGAAGTTTGTATTATAATTTGTGCTTGGTCATGGAAAATACCCCAGAGATAAGATACATATGAGCCTCATTTGGCTTATTCTCCGGGGGAGGAGAACAACAATATCAAAATTGCTACTAAGAAAGTCTAAAAAGACACTATAACAACATGAATATAACCTACAAAAACATCCTAACAAATAGCAAGTTTTATGATTTAAAACTTTTTCCTTTATAAAATAAAGGATTAATAAAATTTGTAAGTATACATGTTTTACTTATCCTTAGATTTAAATTTTTTAAAATTACATATTCTCAATTATTAACTTTATTAAAGTATTTATCTTATCAAAATATGCATCATAAATTTAGCTTGTAATATTGATGTTTGCGTTGAGAGATGCTCTCCACCCAATATGGTAGAGATGTTGTAATGGGGGGAGGGCAGGGCGGGGTGCACTCCCCTGCAGCCTTGCTCATGAATATACTACTCCTTCAGGCCTTATTGTGTTAGAATATTTTAAAAAGCGCATATTGGGTGTGATTGCAGATAAGTATCAAACTTCAGTTCAGAATGGCAGAAACAATCTCTCCCTAAGGTTTACAATCAAACTGTAACATGCTTATTGGCCAAAAAATTGAAGTGCTCTTGATTAAAGATCTGGTGTACACAAAAGGATATTTTCTATGCCTTCAAATGTCAGATGTAGTGAACAACATGAAGGAGTGTTGACATCCAACAGGTGTCTCTTGTTGTCAATTAACACAGCCTCAAAATTACCTCCATCATTTAGGTCATATTGGACAATTTGTTAAAGAAACTCGATGGCAGATCTACAACATAACTATGTACAGAAAGGAGAGCATTCCTCCATAACTATTTGTAGAGCAATGATGCTTTTGTTTCCTGATCGCCGAGGTGAACACAAGGTTTCAGAAATCAATAGTCTTCCTTTGGAAATGAATTATATTGCAGTTTGAAACACCTTCAACCAATATCTGAAAATGAAGAAATTGTGGTAGCCTTTAAGGGAGCTTCATGAACAAATCCAGATTATATTGCATGTAGGATTTTTAAAACACTGCTTATAGAAATTGTATATACAAGAATACATGAGCTTAGTAGTATGTATGGAGTTTTGGAAGGCAATGTTGTCTGAGCTCGTAATCAATTGAAATCATGATGGGCGCTTAGCATTGATGGCACTTGCCCTGTTGCAGAACATATTGGCTGATAGTTGCTCAGTCATGGCCAAGGGATGTCATCTGCAGAGTATTTTGCAAGAATATATGCCATTGATGCTGATACAGGTAAAGCCACAGCTACATAGGAAGCAAGGCCAAAGGACTGCTATGATATCAATGTTGTTTTGGAGATAATATTAGGTCAAGAATTTTGCGAGAAGGTCAATCAATATTCATCAGATGCTAGAGAGAATGTCTTTGTTTAAAAGGCTATCAGTTCATGTGCAGTTTTTTCAGAGACATCTACCAAGCAGTTATGCCTTGTAGGTATCCAAACTTATGCAACAAAACATGATGCCTGAAATACTGCAAGATTTGTTGATCACTGTAGTCCGTTTCTTCTAGTATTCCTTTCAGATCCACCAACAGTGTTGATGTGACACGGGAGTTGTTTAAGGTTGCAGAGATTCATGATTCAGTTGATGTGGCTGAGGATTATCCCTCTGTTTATGTTGGGGAAAATTTTAAAGATATGTTGGAAGCAGTTGTTTTGTTGATGGAGTTGTTGCAGTTGATGAACAGAGGAGAAGATTGCTGCAGGTATGATAGATTTATGGTTTGCTCAGCAGAGATACAAAGAATTAACCCAGTGTTGTGTAAGCATGCTTTAAGATCAGAATTTCCATGCAATAATCAATGTGCATTTGTGCAATATCATTTGGAGTATTAGCATCTGTTCTTAATAATGTGCATAGGTATAGATTTTGTTTCCTTTCCATCATAACAAGATTTGAAGAGCTCCGTATACATAGGTAAAACCACAAACCTTCTGAACTGACGAAGCATGTTATGCATGTGTGTTGTTGATTGGCATTTCCCAAAGCAGAATACTATTCGGTTTGACATTGACAGAGCCAAAGGGCTGCTGTTTGTTTGTCCTTCATAATTGGGGAAACAGAACTAGATATATAGTTTTGGGACTTTATTCCACCAGAAAACAAGAGACAACTCAAGAATGTATGTGGATAGAACCAAGCAGGTGTATCAATGGCTAAATACCTTCAGGTGGCAACTTGGTTGAGCACAATGCAGCCATGTAGAAAGTATTTATTTATGAATGTAAATTTATTGAGTAATGATTACATTTTAGAGTTGAAAACTCTTGCAAATAACATAAATATTACGTGATAAAGATTATAACGATCTTATTCTAGATGGCTAATTAGGAACAACTGAAGAACAAAGACATGCAATAAGTCCCTGGAAGAGTTTTGAGTCTTGACCTTACTTGGGTATATAATGGGTATATAATGCAGGACAGCACATAAATAAGGGGGAGGGGAATGCAATACCCCCGGCTTGACCTCCAAATGGTCTTGTAAATGTAAATACGATATTTAATCTAGTAAGCTGTTGTATGTTAATTAAGCTGGTGATCAGAATTCTATTGAGGACTGTGTACCTCTATGTGTATAAATGTGTTAGGCCAGTGAGCAAGTGTACTGATGTGTTTTAAGTCTAAGTCTAGGGCACCTGTGCAGTAAAGCCAGAGAGCCTATGTGCTAGAAGGCCAGCAAGTATAGCAGATATGATGTAATGTCATCTTCCAATTAAATTTCCCAAATTAGCCTATCCAACCCCGTAGGCTATAGTCATTTATAAAGGGGGAAACCAATTATACAATGTTATTGGGTTAAATTTAGGTAAATTGGGGTAATTGGAGGAAAACATGTGAAAGAAGCCAACTTTGGAACAAAATGGAGGGAAACTTGTTAGCCCCTCAAATTAAAATTAAGAGGAGAGACCCCAAAGGGAATCTATAAAAAGGAAAGGAGAATCATTTTTCTCATCATGGTTTGTGCATATTTCTGATTTGTGAGCTGAAGCTCTTGGATGGTTTTAAGACCCCTTATCTATAATTGATTTTGGTGGTGAAAGATTCCACCTAAGCATCATTTATCTGTTTGTGGCAATCAAGGGTTTTTGAGGGAGGAAAATTCTATGGTATCAAGTTTCTATGGCTATTTGGGAAGCTAAAGGTTACTCTGTGGCAGTGTAATCCTGTTAAGGCATTTTATGAGGGTAGCGAGGGTCTGCAAGTAACAAGACAGCCCTGAAACCCCAATTCTAGGGCATGTGGCTAACCTAAGGGAGATCTCCTGCAGCAATGAGGTTATTTGATGATAGATTTTGGCAGCAGAATCCCCCAAGATCTTGGTCTGAGACAGCGGCCCTGTGGCAACGCATTGACCTGAGGCTCTATTGGGCAGCAAACAGCATTCCTGAGGTAGTGTAGGGTTTCTGAAGGGTCAATTCCTGTGGTAGTAAGGGTGAGTGGCACTGTTTGGGCAGAAAGTTATCATCTAAACCACCAGCCATCCTCAAGTGCTTACCTGTGGCAGCGGAGGGGTTTTGAGGCCATTTGTAACAGTGGTTTACTGTCTGAGGTAATTCTTTAGTAAGCCCTAGTTTGTAGCATGAACTATGGAAACATTGGAGGCAACGGATCCCTACTAGAGATCAACTTGTAATAGTGGACCCTGGCTTCGAGGTTATTGACGACGGCAGATCCTTTCGGATGGTCTGAGGGCTCTTGCTGAGGTATTTCTGTGACAACGGCACCCTATTGAGGATCAATTGTTGCCACGGATCTCTACTGAGGTGGTAGATTCTCTTTTGCAATCTGGACTGGACAATGAGATTCATTAGGGCACCCTAAATAGCAGTAAGGTGCAACTGAGCAGTAAATATCTTGCTAGGTGGTTTCCTGAGAAAGCCAAGAATCTGATGGTCTTGTAAGTTTGTTATCGTGTATTATAACAGTACATGTACAGTGTGGGTTGATATCTTATACTACTAATAAAGGTTGTCATTATTTATTGATGAATACTATACCGCAAGATTGGCTGGTGTAACATTCACTAGAAGTACAATTATAGATTGGTAACCTGTTATGTAAATATTGAAGATCAACTACTTGTTTACATTGTTGTGCATTCAATATCACCTCTGTTTAAAAATATTGTGATGCAAGCTTAGATACAATTGTGCCATGTGCTCTTTCCATCCCTAAGGAAAAATATTTACTAAGGGATATTACATATGATATCTAAACATAATGAGATTAATAAGATAACACCATGGATGTAAACGAAGGGACGAAAAGAGTATGGGAGGCCAGGACTCCACGAGAGTGAAATGTAAGGAGGTGAAACCAAAGCATGGTTCCCAGGTCAAATAACTTCATGAGATGATATTAAAATATATTATAATCAATTATGATTATAATATAATAATATTTATATTAATCTATAAATAAAGGTAAAGGGAAGTGAATGAGGATACATTATTATTCAACATTCCTTTCCATCAAAGACTACCAAGGGATCATTGTGGTGCTGGTCTTGGGGAGAACCAGAGGACCCGTAGCTATTGTACCCAAGGACCCTAGGTGGGTCGATGTAGAAGTGCACTTATCCTTGGGCTGTCTTGAGGAAGGTTGGACCCTTGGAGAAAGAACTGTAGAGACATTTGTCCATGTATGGGCTTGGAGGGTACCTGGAAACCCCTGAGGGCAACTAGAACTCCTAAAAGCCACAGGGCTTTGAGACATTCCTAGCTAGCTAGAGATGGAAAACCTGGAAAGGTAGTGGCACAACCCAATGTACTGCAGGTGCAAAAAAGGGGTTGCACTACATTGAGTTTTGTTAGCTAATGGGGGATATGGGACTATGGAATGCTAGGGTTTGGTACCTTGGCCTGATTATGTTGATACTAGTTATGTAAGTTGTCATTGTGGAGTCATGGCCGTAACTCGGGAGTATTCGTTGCTAAGAGGGCTGGAGCAACACAATCTATGGATTGGTGGTACATCCGAGGTCTACAGCCAATAGACAAATTTTATCAAATAAATGGTCAACATGTTTTAGGTTGTTTATGGTTTATAACCCTTCATACCTTTTATTATGTTATTTTGGTTATGTTATATACATAGTTTTAAAAACTAGTCGGAATGAACCAAAAACTGGTCAAACCGGCCGGTTCATTAGGCAATCGGGTCGAACTAGGCAAAAAAACCCGGTTTAAGGGTTGATTTCACCTAAAAATCACAAAACCCAGTGAAACCAACCGGTTTATGACGGAACTGGTCAGTTTATGGTCAAACCGGTTGGTTTTGTCATAAATCGGTTGTTTCATTGCCAAGGCCGCGGCGGATGGTGACGAATCCACACAAATTCTTTTTGGAAGCTTTTTGGGTGTTTTGGAGGGAAATTAAGGGCTGTTTCCCTCCAAAAACACCCTCTCCAAGCCTTTGAAAAAAGCTCACCCCGCTCCTTTGCCTCACACATCTCATTTGGAGTTTTTGTGAATTTCATTGGGAGCTTGGAGAGTGTTGAATTTTTGCTAGAGTAGTGGAACAACAGAGAGTTTGAGCTAAGTAGTAGCCACCATGCCTCCAAAAGCCAAGGACACTGCATGGACTCATTGTGATATGATTGATGACAAAATGATTGGCAAATATTGCCAAAAATCTATTGAAGGAGGGGGTATTAACAAGTTCAAGCAACATTTGGCTGGGATAGGAGGCCATTTAAAGCCATGTGGAGCACCAAATGAAGTAATAGAGCATATTAGGGAAGAATACCTTTAAAAGTTTGAGACTCAAGTCACTAACCCAGTAGAGAAGTTTGTGACTCAAGCAATTGCAAAGCTTGGGAGTCGAGACTCAACCAACTAAGTTTGATAATGATGAGAAGTTTCAACTTTCAAAGTTTCAAGTGATAATGTTGATTACTATTATCATATATGTAGACTAGTAGTAGGCCATGACCCCATAGCTTGTAGGCTTTGTTTTTGGACTCTACAGACCATTTAGAGCTTCATTGATTATATATTCTGTCGCTGATATGTATTGCACTTGTTGCCATTTTGATATTTTCACCTTTACATGGTATATATATGAGCAAACTTTGCATATTTTGTGTCTATTGGTTTTGGGATCATGGTTTTAAATCTTAAAAACAGTTTTTTTCATTAAAAATTAATTATTTCATGTGTTTTTTTGAAACCGGTTCATTGAGATCTAACCAGTCCCGGTTTGACCGGTTCCAGTTTGTAACCCATTTTATTAGGTGGACTAGTCCGGTCACCGGTTCCAGTTTTTAGAACTATGATTTTATATACATGTCGTGATGCTTTTATGGCATCAGTATGGTTGTGAGTGGCATCACCCCAGCTGAGTGGCTGGGGGATGTTACAAGCTGAAAGGGGGAATTCGCTGATTATCCTGTGGACACCCAGGCTTCACATTGTAAGTGCCCAGGGGAAAGTGAAGCACACTTGCATTTAAGGACATACCGAGGTTGTGTTGGAGTTCTGAGGTAGGCAGAAAGACAACATATTTCAGGGAGAATGTCCACAGCTTTAACAAGAAAAAGCTGGAGAGAAGGTACTGATAAGTGAAAAGTTAAGAACTCAAAAACACTGCAGAACTGTAGCATTACAACAACATCTGCACTAATGGGTTGACCTAAAAATCACCTTAAACCAGCATTTTCTAAAGGAGGTGACGCGGACAGCCGATTCTGTTATTTCAAGAGAAAAATCCAGCCTAAGGAAGGAGCCCTAAACATCATATTTATGGAGAGCCACTGCTGTAAGCTGCCCTTCCTTGTCACCTGAAATTTGTACCTTGAAAAGTCTGCTGGAAAAATATCGTATCATCATTCTCTGAAGGAGTCTGCAGTATTCACAAATCTGAGGTGCCATTAGTAATGGACATCATTAAACCCCGTGCAAACTCGGCCTTAACAGCAAATAGGAGAAGAATTAGGGCATTGGTGGAATGTTACATTAGAGCAGGTGTAAAGAGAAGTTATCCCAGACCTGTCTAGTCTGTGGTCTGCACCTGTGGAGTACCTCATGCCCGAAATCAAAGCAGAAGAGCCCTGGCCTGGTGATGTTCGCAGCATTTTTCACCTCTGTGGCAGCCTGCACCCCTAAAATCAGGGTAGACCATGTTTCCTCAGAAAATTTGGCCTAAACAGCAGGCCAGAGTTGCACAACAGTCTGATCACTCAGAGGGCCGAAATTAACAAGTCAGAATGTGTGACAAGTGGGTGTATATATAAGATGCCGAGCACTGGCCTAAACTCATAATCAGAGCCAACCTGTTGTTCTTTAGAAAGGGTAATTTGCAAAAGAATGGTATGCAGGGCCGACCTTTGAATTTGAAGGCATGAGGTTTCTTTTGTACATACGGAGACCCAATTTAAAGTTATTTTGGGGGCTGAGAATCAGGGTGATTACTGCTTGTTAATTGGAAGAACTTTGGGGCTGAAGCATGCATATTGTTTCTTGTGTGCCCATGCTTCAGGGCTGTGTTTGATGTACAGTCCACCATATGAAGGAAGAGGTTGTGGTTTCTTCTTGCACAAGTTGAGGTTTGGACTTGCATAGATCCCACCCTTTTGGAGAACCTTTGAAGGCTATTGGTGTATCTGCAAATTTAAGTTTTTCTTGAATATAAGAAACTTATCATGTTTGGGGGGCTTCTCCATTTGATTACTGAGTAGGTGGCTTGAATAGACTACACATGGAGGAAGCCTAATAGGGTCTTGCTTTCGGAATCAGTATACCTTTGTAGTAAGATTTGGGGTTGTACACCTGCCTTAGCAGCAGGCTGTGGATGAACAGATTTGAAGACTTTCTTTTGAAGGGGTTGCCTGATTGACAGACCTTTTGAAGGTTTCTTGCTGCCCTTGTGAAAGAAAGGGACCGCTGTTGGGTGCCTTATTTGCACAATTAGGAAGCAGATATACCCCTTGGTAGTAACTTGAAGCTAAAGTGTGAGCTGGGAAGCCTTTGTACCCGCCTTGGAGACCACTTGGGAGCTTGTGTGCCGACATTGGAGCTTGCTTAGGAGCTGAATCAGAACTTTCCCATTAGCATTATCATATGCTATACAACCTACAGGCTACAGGTGATTAATAATTTACCTATGCATCTATACAGCCTACTGATTAATAACAAGTAATCTAACTAAAAGCCTGAATAGAATTTTCACTGCTTAGGGTTTCAGACAGATGGCCAACATCCTTAAAAAATAAAAACCTAAAACTTTAATGTTATTTTCTTGGTATCCAAAGTGTGGGGCTAGCTGGCTGCATAGGATCCATTTCAGCAGCATTGTATCTGCTTCCAGGCATGAAGGATTTGTTTACATGGCAGATCTGTATGTGTACAAAACATGGATCTGTGGATCCAGCCTCAAGCCCCTGCTGATTCAGTAAGACAGGCTGCAACCTTTATGCCAACCCCACACTATATCCTTTAGCCAGAAAACTGGAGCAACATTTGCAAAAGCTCAAACCATTATCCGAAAATTTAATTAAGAGCCCAATCTGCAACTACTTGAGCAAACCAAGATCAAAATAAGCAGAAAACTTAGATCATGGGAACTTATACTGCCACATCTCAAAGCCAATCTCCTCATGAATTGATTATTACCTGTTGCATTAATTGAAGAAAGAGGGCCAGCAGATGAACACTAGAATGAAAAGGAATCAAGCAACAAACTTTATTTCATCAAAATCAGGTATTGTAACATCCAGCCTCATCATGGATTTGTACTCATCAGGCACAGTTGCTCCTCCCTGAACACACAGTTCCACTACAGCAGGTGCCATGCCATAATATTTTCTCAATTTGTTCTCTAGAGGAGGTCCATTAGGATCACGGATGTGCCATACATATTTTGGTGGAATCAAATCATCAAATGTGGCTTCCTGCCAGCCATGTTGTCCATCACGCAATTGATGCTTGTGAGCTTGACATATCCTGGCTCTGTGCCCCTTTGGACCCACTTGAACTTCTGGGCAATATGCACATGTTTTTACTGCATATTTTTCCATAAGTTTCCTGGCCCCTGACTTCATGTCCTCCCATGCTTGAAGAGCTTGTTGGGCCATTCTTTGGATTTCCTCTGCAGTTGATAATGGCCTCTCATCTCTCTTTTGTTGTTTCTTTGAATCCCAGAAATCGCAAGTCTCAAAATCCTCATCAACGTCCAAAGAATTTGAATCTTTTGGAGGAGAGCATTTTTCAAAATCCACAATTTTGCCTGCTACCATGTATACAGGATAGGCCCTTCTCTTTGTTGGGTAATCTGGAAGATCTAGGCCTGCTTGGATGCAAAGCTCTACGATGGCTGGTAACCTATCAACCATAAACCTCTCCTTACGAGTCACAGCTCTTCCTATTCTGTCATAGAGATGGAAACTTTCGACTGTGACAAGGATGTCATCAACAGTTCCCTTTCTCCACACATGCTTCTTACTAGAGCAACTCATGGGGCCTTCACATGTCTTCAGTTGATGCCCCTGAGAGCCAATGTGCACTTCTGAGCAGTTCCTACAGAAAAATCAGAATAAATTTATTTCAAGACATATTACAGTATACAACAAGAAGGTAATTAACAAACACTGCAAAATCTAGAAATAAATTTATGCAGCAGTTTTATGGTATCTTTAAGGACAACACAAGAAAATAGATGAAGCATCAACATATCTGCTGTACTGAGAAAATGGCATTGAGGTGTTAGCAAAGTTACCAGGATTTACACGGAAACTTAATGAGGCCAAAGAGTAAGAATTGACTCAAACTTGGAAATAATTCAGTAGTTGACTCCAAAAATTAGAAGAATACATTAAATATTAGAAAAAGAACTAGAAGATATTTTCCCTTAGTATCAAAGTTTACAATTTCCATATAATACAAATTGTCAATAATAACTCGTTTCAAAATACATATAGACGATACTACAAACCATAAAACGCCACAGATTCTGAACTGTTGAGAGGTGGTTGCCTGTTCTGAAATTGGGTCAGAAAAACAAACGATTGTGAAATTGGGCCAGAAACACAAACAAAATGAGTTTTGTCTTATTTTCTTGTCTTTTATAAGAGCCAACGAAGTCTGGCTCGTGAATCTGACTTGCTTTTGACTCGAAATTTTGAATCCTACTAGTGACTCAAAATTGTAAGTGCGACTCTGGGCAGATGCAGATTTAGAAGAGCTGAATCGAAAATCCTCAAAGAGCAAGCCAAACTCAAGAGATGACTGAGACTCAGAACTTTAAGTGTCTGGTAACTATGGATGTGATACATTACATTTTTCCTTATGCACATTCGTGCGTATGCCAGCAAGGTTAAGCTCAGTGTTTTAAGACTGGCCAAACTGGAACTGGATCTGGAACCAGCCAGTTAGGCAGCTTGTTAAATTTGGACAACTAGGTCCAAAGTCCATGTTCTGATGCTCAGATTAAGAGGCTAATATTTTTGTTGGATTTCTCTTTCTGAGAGGTGTAAAATCCATATAAAAATAGTCTTAATCCGATGAGCAGAACTTATATTTTGAATTTATTATTCTTAATAAATTATATGTGCAAGGTCAGCCAGTTTTGTAATGTAAGCTCACATGCCCAAAAGATGTGTCACACACCCCCATTGATGGATATATATACAGGAGAAGTTGGAGAGAATTTCATCACAACTCAACTCACATCTTCCTCTCTCATCTTAGAGAGTACGAGCTACCTGGAGGACGAATTTCAGCCACACGTGGGAAGAACGAAGAGGACAGACCGTACGGAGTTTCTGCTGCTAGGGTTTCACAGAAAGTTTGACCAGCGTTGACTTTGGTCAACGCTTGGTCCAATCAAGCTGAAAATTGGTGGAAAGTTCGATTTTTGAAGGCCGTACTATCTGGCACAAAAATCGAGGTCAAAGGGTTGACCGTTTTGCTGCTGCGTTGACTTTTAGCTTGCTGCCCCTGCGTTGACTTTTCAGGACAGCGTTGACTTTTGTAGAATTGACTTGGGTTGACTCATCTACTGGTTGGAGGGTTGTTGTGACACATGCTGGGCTGGCTGACCAAAGGAGACTTTGCTGGTTGAAGCATCCTGTTGACCGCCGAAACGAACACACACATTTTTCCTGTTTCTGATTTGTCTTCTGTAAGATCTGCTTATATGTTCTATCTGCATTTTGCTTAACTACGCTGTAAGAAAAAGTGAAATTGCTCTTAGCATAGAACATCTACAAAACTTTACATGGTATCAGAGCTGAGGTGAAGACAAACTCTATCTATAGCAATCATCATCAAAGGAAATGGGTTCCACTAGTCTTGAATTCAGGGAGAATGACAAGCTGACTGGAAGTGATGACTTCCATGCCTGGAAGATGATATAAAAAAAAAATAAAAAAATAAAAAAAACTCAGATTAGAAGCACAGAAGGCCGAGGAGGACGTTATAGAATACAGTTTTGGCAAATACTCTCTGTGATTGGGCTTCTTCATTACAGTAGTAGACAAGTGTGAGAAAAGTTTTCTGTGCTGGTGTAGAACTCGACTACAGTCCAGATCACAATCCTGAGGACGCTCAAACCTTGGCAGCGACACTTGTGGTAGCTTGGTGAAGAACCTCAGATTAAACTCAGGAAGTAATGAAGGATCTCAGACCAGGCATGAAAGTGAAAGACCAAACCTTAGAACAAGCTCAGGCGTGGAGACAACTCACAGACCAAGTACAGAAGTAAAGTATAGGCCTCAGACTTATGGAACAAGCAAGTTTTTTTTGGACCTGTAATATCTTTCTGAAGATAAATTCGAAACTGTGCAGAATTCCTCAACTGCTGCGAATTAGATTGTTGAAGATATATGGTATTTTCTCTTGTGAACAACTCTGAGTTGAAAAAAAAAAAAACAGCCTTGGAATTGTTTGAGACACAGTGTTGGATTGTCTTACAGTAAAGTCTTCTAGCAGAACTTGGTTGAAGGGACATAATTCAGATTGTTTTTACAGTGAAAACTCTCTTGAAGGCATTGGTTAGATGCACAGTATTGAATTTTTCTTGGAAGCACAATATTAGCTTTGTTTTTGCAGAAAAATTGAAGGCTTGACACAACTTGTCGAAGAGCATTCTCTAGAGCAGTCTAAAAGATTTAAAGACAGTGTTTTGGTTCACTTGAAGACTTGGATGAAGAAGACCAACTGTGTTTGAAGACCTATTTGGATATAAACGTTGAAATGTTGAGCCCTCTTGAAGCATATTTTAAAGGCTTATTGCAGCAGGCTGATAAAGCATTCTTGAAGGCATTGTTTGGACAGAACCTTAGAGCAGCATTGTGTAGACATTTTGAAACAGTCCTAGAAGCAGACTTGGGTTGGCAGTTACTTTGGAACATTGTCATGATGACAAATGGAAGGATTATCTTTGGAACTTGTGAAGCTTTGCTTTGAAGACTAATCTTGGTATAGCTGATTTGAATATTGTTTGAGAGCAGTCCATCAGACATTGTTTTGAAGATATTTGAAGTAGTATATCTTGAAGTGGATTTGTAGCTTTCTTGGGGATATTCTTGAGCATACTTTGGAGAGTCATCTAGCAGCCCATTGAAGACACCTTGAGGGATACTTGAAGACATTTGGAAGACAAAGGATTCAATGTAACTTTCTCTGATGGAAAGGTACTCATGTGGAAGAAGAGCTTCAAGGAAGCTATCTCAATTGGTTTTAGAGTTGGTACACTCTACCAGGTTGGAGGGAGTCCGTTGAGAGCTATGACTTGTGATACTATCCGTCAAACCGAACTATGGCACCGAAGATTTGGACACCTTCATTACAAGGCTCTTCCCGAAGCAAGGAAGGTGGTGACAGGGATGCCTGATTTTGGAAATAATCATGAAGGTGTATGTAAGGGCTGTGCTGAAGGGAAACATACAAGGGGACCTTTCCCCTCAAGTGTCACAAAGACATCTGAGATATTGCAACTGGTCCATTCTGATC
>APFE030753337.1:0-20241 GCA_000404065.3 Pinus taeda
TTTAAATCCAAGCATGATAAAAATTCTAAAATCTGGAAATGATAATAATTTTCTAAAAACACAAATTTAGAGATTTCAGAACTATTGAAATTGCAGAAATAAAACACAGCAAAATTATGACAGCCACACACAGAAAATAACACAGTGATTTTTTGGTCAATGTGACCCTGGAAAAACCCCTACAACTCTTGGGGAAAACCAGATTGAGAACTCTTCTTTATTTTTGAAAATGCTTTTACAAAGAAACTGAAATACACAGTAAAAATTCCAGCAACCACAAATTACAATTTATCTCGATTTTCGTGCTTGAACTCTGCCTCAAAAATCGTGCCAATCAGCAAACAACGAAAACAGAAATTTTTATAGCAATAAAACAAAATTAAATGTCGTACGGCCAGCCTCAAAAAACGTGCCAAGAACTTGTTGTCCCTCTTCCTCGATTTCTATGCCTTTCTCCTGTTGTACAGTTTTTCCTTGGGATGCGTGCCAATAAATGTTGCTGCCCAGATTCGCTGAAATGTCTTCTTGTTGCTCTTCTTCACTTCCTCACTGCTCAGAAATTTTCTCTTTGCTCTCTCTTCTCTTTCTCTCAAATGCTCGTGAAAGAATGAATGATCTTTTCCTCTTCTCTTCTCATTTTATTCTCTAAATGACCTTTTGGATTACCCTAAGATCTAATGGCTGAGATTCATTTAGATCTAGGGATGAGAATAAATGTGCATTTAATTCTCACTTTCTATTTTTTAACTCACCCACTTAAATAAAGACCCACTTAGCCTTTTATTTCCATAGTCATTTTTTCACTTTCTAATTCTTCATTCACTTTAATAAAGTCACATTTAAATTAGAATGTAACTTTACCACTTATAAAGTCACTTTTAAATTAGAATGTAACTTTACCACTTATAAAGTCACTTTTAAATTAAATTGATTTTACCACTTATAAAGTCACTTTAGAAGAAAAGTAAAAAATAAATCTGGACACTTTTCCCTAGGCCAAAGATCAAAGCCTTAGAGAACCACTTGCCCTCCGGTACCCAAATTTTAACAAGAAGGACTTGTGACTTTGCTTGGAGGGATATCTTTGACTCTTATACAAATATGTACATGGTGTAACATGCCCTTAAGGGTCTTCAACATTTTCTTTTGACTCTTTGACTTACCTATAGCACTTTGACATGTGCTAAACCTATTTCAATGAGCGAGAAACTCATTCATAAACATAACAAAATTTATAAATACAAAGATCAAAATTACATTTATGAAGACCGAACCTAGTTACACTTTCTTCAACACTCCCTCTTAACTAGGGAGGTATTCATAAATCATTACAAGGTGTTTGGCTATTTTTCAATCTTGAAGAATTCACATAAGAGAAACCGGATTGGTAATCCATCTGTTATAGCATCATAGTAACCAACATTGTTTATAGCAAAGCCTTGACTAACAGCTCTATCTCTCATAAGATCAGAGCACAATGTTGGCGAGACCAATGTTTTACACCTTTGTCATTGTCTCTCAAAGTACATACCCACCCGGGTGTTCACTAAGTATAACCTTCTAGGACTATTCTTGTCTAGGGTTCCCAGCCCTCAAAGAATATCGCTCCTCTTGCCTACTCTTATCTTGGATGCCCTACACATGCTCAAAGAGCATCGGATGCCAGATGATTACCCAATCCTTCCATTCTTTCTTCCCAAGTGAAGGCAAGAATGTTGTGTCTATCTCTTCCACTTAATTGAGGAAGACATGCCCAAGTTTCCTCTGACCAGAAACTTGATCAAGCTCCTTTGCAATTGGGAACTTGTTAGAACTCCCTCTTAGCTAAGGACTCATCCATTCATCAGCAAGTTCTTCATGGGTCCTTTAGTTGTTTGATCTCCTTCTTTCTTTTGATGTCATGAAGTCTTTGTTTGAACTTCTTCTTGGTAGGGCACCGGCCATCGATCACTTTCCATCCTGGCTTGTCATGTCATTGCTTCCTTCTTGGAAAGTGACCTTCTTGATATATGTCAAGTTCTTTAGTCATCTGGCTACTCCTTTGTCATTTGACTATGCTTCGGAATATTTATCACATAGATGCTTAGTTGTACTTGCTTGTTCCCATACTTCGATTTAGTAGCCCTTCATGACTTCATGCTGATATTGCTTCAACATCAAATAGTGCTTGGATGGGTTCTTCATCATGAAATCTTTGTAGGGTTGAATAAGTTATCTGCACCTTAATATCTCCAAGGCCTTCATAGGTGTCAAGTGTCCTTTGATATTTTTCTTCCTTTGTCAGAGTTGCCATGCCTTCTTCTGGGAGATGTCTTTAATGGATCTTGTCAGATAGTGATTCTTTGTGACCATGGTGTTCTTCACATGCTTGATCTATTTCTTCATTTGCTTCTTCTTGGATTGATTAGTCAACCACCTTATACTCCTTATGGGAGCACTTCTTCATGTTGACCTTCATTGTATTGTAGTACATGCTTTCGAGCATGTCATTGGTGAAAGAGATCCTTTTATGCTTGATCATGTTTTAGAACTATTCCCATGACTCAATAATATAAATGATGACATGACTTAAACTTTGATGTATACATACCTCATCTTGATTCTGCTTTGATCATCTTTGCTTCATTTGATGGTTCTTCTTGATTGGTGTACCCTTTCTTGCTTCATATTTTCTTGCATGCATATCATCCTTTCTTGAATACCATGAATGGGACTCCCAATGAGACATATGCTCTTATATATCAACCTTCTTTTGAAGATTCTATTAGAGGATCTTGAAGGCCCTTATCCTGCAAATGTTTCTTCCTTTTGATGATGGAAGCTTTCTAAGATTTTTAATCATGATCATTTTCTTTCATTGTGGATGAGGTCCTTTAATAGATATATTCCTTCTACATGAATATCTTAAGCTATATCTACATCATGCTCCTATATTCTAGAAGATATCTTTAAACCATGCATTCTATCCTATTTCTATATGCTCCTATACTACTCAAAACTTTGAAAGAAGACATATGTAAAGAACTTGACTTAGTTATAGTAGAGATTTGGAGGATCTTCCTTCTTCTGCTTCTTGTCTTCTTCTTTCACTTCTTGAGTTATATGAGCTTCTTCCCTTTCTCTCTTGTTGTTGTTGTCCTTCTTAAGTTTGGGACAACCCCTTTTGTAGTGTCCATATTCTTGGCATCCAAAGCATTGGACTTTCGACATATCTCTATTGCTTGTTCTTCGTGGACCAAATTTGCCAAAATTTTCCTTTCCCTTGGCCATGGTAGCAAATGCGTGCTCCTTTGATCACATCATCCTTTGCTTTGAGTCTAGTCTCCTCAATTTTGCATAGAGACCATAGTTCACTTAGTGGGGTAGCTTCTTGCTTGGCATATATGCTTGATGTGAAGTTGCCCCAATCCTCAAGTAGAGTATTGAGTACTAAAGTTGTCATTTCTTTGTCAGACATGACTTCTCCTAGTTCTTGAAGTTGATCCCTCATCTCAGAGATCTTCATGAAGTAGGGAGCTATTCCTTCCTTTAATATCTTCATCTTGTAACTAATTACCTAGAGATATCACTTCTCCAGTTGTGCTTAGCAAGAATAGCTCTATTAGTTTATCATAGATTTCTTTTGATGTTTCAAATTTGGAGGCATAAGGAATGAGAGAGTACTTGATGGATTCTATTAAAATCCTTTGAGCTCTTGTCTCATCCTTATTGTACTTGGCTAAGGCTTGAGTTTGTTACTTAGTAGGGATAGTGATATTCCCTTTGATGAGGTCTAGAAGTTCATTCTCCTTGAGAAGTAAATCAGTCCTCTTCTTCCATGCAAGGAAGTTAGTGGTCCCAACCAATTTGTTGCTTTCCTTGCAAAAAGACATTAATGTATGTTCAGCATGGGACATATATAATTACTTGATAGAATTTGTGATGTAATGGACTTGCTTTCTTCTTAGAGACTTGATGGATTTCCTTCTTGTATCTTGATGTTCTTCAAAATGATTTCTTCAAACTAACTTGCTTGATGATGAGATTTGCTTGGAGAGTGATGACTTGACTTGTAGTGCTTTTTCCTTTGTAGACGATATAATTTGGTGTAGACCCTTCTTTGGATGGATATTCTTGTAGGTGCCTTTACATGAAAGGCTACTCTTCTTGCTTAGTAGTCCTCCTTGATGGATAGTAGATGGTAGACCTTCTTGTCCTTGATGTACTTCTTGACTTGAAGCTTCAATCTTGTAGATTTTCTTGAGATGTCCTTCCTTGAGTGTTCTTGAGATGCCCTTTCCTTAATGTGTCACCTTAGCTCTGATACCATGTTGAAGAATCTAGGGCAATTAGATATAATAGGATTCTTCTAGACTTTATAACAATTTGTGAAGTACTTTTTCAGTTATCTTGTTAGCTTGATCTTCTTCTCTTATTATTAGTGTATGTGTGTTTACTTCATCAAACTGCTACCAAAACATAGAAACAAGAACACAAGATATTGGCTCTCTGCTAGGGATAAACCTCTCTCTCTTAGAGAGGAAAACCCTTTTGTAAATCTATCTTATTGAATCTTCTTATTGATCAATGCCAAACCCTAGACCCTCTACAAAAATATCCTCCAAGCACAAGTCAAGTCCTTCCTTCTTCTAGCACTTTCTTTCCCGACACTTCGTCTTTCTTCTTCTGGTACTTCACCCTCCTTCTTCCTTTGCCAACTGGTGAGACCTTGTTTATGTGAGCTCTAGAATAGATACTTAGTGAGATCCTTCACCTGTGAAAATATATTCCTTCTCTTGTCCAATCGAGCTTTTTCTTGATGTGTAGTTGCAGACTTGATATGATAGCACTACAGCCCTAGTTTCTCGCACATGTGGGAGGTTTCCTTGTATATTTGACTCATTTTTCCTTCGCTTGGGAGAGCCTCTTCTTTGCTCTAGTAGGAGGCCTTATCGGCCTAAGTTTCTAGCACAAACAAAGATAAATATGCAACTGTCATATTGTTGTTGTAGTGACTGCAGACAGCCCTCCTTTCCTCGCACGTGTGACTCTAATTTACCCTTAGAACAGCCCTTTACACTTCGGTTTTGTCTCCCCCTTCGCTACACTAGAGGTTCCTTATGCTTGTCTTTCTTCACCCTTTTCTCAGCTCCTTATCTCGCTGATTTCAAAGGCTTGATTGCTTGTTGTTGGAGTGGACAACCTCTATATATAGAGGTATGTCCCTCCTTTAGGCCAACTAGAGGCCAACTTGAAGACTTAAGGCCGACTTGACTTTTCCACTTCGTTTTTGCTTCTTTTGGTGGTGCCTTTGCATGGAAGAACTTGTGACTTTGCTTGGAGGGATATCTTGACTCTTATATAAATATATACATGGTGTAACATGCCCTTAAGGGTCTTCAACATTTTATTTTGACTCTTTGACTTACCTATAGCACTTTGACATGTGCTAGACCTATTTCAAAGAGCAAGAAACTCATTCATAAATATAACAAAAATAATATTTCTTTTCTTTTATAAATACAAAGATCAAAATTACATTTATGAAGACCAAACCTAGTTACACTTTCTTCAACACTAACGACCCAGATGACTTCTTTCCTACAAGGGATTGCCCGCAAGAGAACTACAAAGTCACCTGTTTTAACCTCAATGCGAGGGTCAAGCATTGCAAATTGAAAGAGAAGGCAGCCCTAAATATCTATCAACACAACTTATGCTTGGAGTAGATTTTAAATATGCACTTCTAATCTAAAGTGAAGATGCAAATGGGATTAGTTTGCTTCAATGAGATACAATTATCCTCCAATGCTTTAGGATGAACAATCAAACCAATTGCAATCAAGATTATTCAAATATTAACCTTAAAGCACAAGATTACAAGAATGTCAATAGCAACTTATGAAGCACTTCGAGATTAACTCAATGAAACAATGCTATTAGGATGGTCTTAACGTGCTCATTAGAATTCTTCTTACTTTTAATGTAGCATGAGAAAGCTCAAGATTTTATAAGCACAATGAGATGATAGCAATTTTTCCTTATCACTTATGAGATTCGCAACTTTGAAAAATCACAAGATAGCAAGAGCACAATTATAAGCAACAAGATGAGATTGCTAACAGTGATGAAATACAAATGACATGCAACAAAGATTCCAAATGTGTAATGCAAGAACGCAAATGAGATTTAGAGATGCAATGAGAGAAAGGGTTAGTGATTAGACAAGTTATCTTGAAAACAAGAGATAAACCAATTCAAACACACTTACAAGCATACAATGATCAACTTAGGAGCAAGAGATATCACTGCAACTTTGGATCAGACCTAGAAATTTATATCAGACCTCTAAAATGATGCAATCAGTGATGAAATCAGTGACAAACAAAAGAGCACAAGAGCTAAAACAATGATTAAACCTTTGTTAGTTAGTGTATGATGTCTTTAGGTGTCTTAGGCTTATTATTGTTAGATTTTAGAACAATTATGTCACCGTATGCTTAGCTTCATATCTGATTATGATTTTTACAGTCAATGAAAGATGGATGGGAGGATCCAACAAACCCACAAGACCTAGAGACCTTCCTCCAATGATTGAGATGCCAAGTTGAATGATTCAAGAGCAAGTATAAGCTTTGTTGTCGCTCAGATTGTACAGGCACTGCGACAACATCTCGGGTCAGGGGTTGTCACTCTAATCCCCGACCTCTCTGTTCTAGTTGTCTCCCAATAGCAAGCTATGGGGAATAGTCCCCATAAAAGATAGAAATGAAGGAAAAGTTGGCAACCAACGAGTCTGGGAGACACGACTGAATGGCCTAGCCACTTGGTTGATTTTAGCAAGTTTCAAAGGATTAGATTTAATTATCAACGAGACTAGTCCCTTATGGAGTCAACTAACTTGCTTTTAGATGAATTAAAGACCAAATAACCGGATGAACAATCGTTTCTTAGATGCGTGACTATCCTAGATGAAGTGCAAATCCTACAAGCTAGGTGAAAAGCAGAATCTTCATTGATTTTAAGTTAAATGTCTATTCTAAATGTAACCTTCCTCTTAACTATTTTGGAACTAGTCTTTAGAATAGGTTGTGAGATAGAAGCCAATGGAAAGCAAGCAAACACTTGATTAACGATACCTCCCCCTGTGTTTTAACCACCCGTTGTCTCCGGCACTGCAGAAACTATGGCTCTAATTACTGCAAGGTCACCGTGTTAACCACTAAAGAGGTGTTGAGTTCCTCAAGCTAAATTGAGAAAGGTGGTCCTCTTATTTCTATCAACAAAGCTTATGCTTGGAGGTAGGTTATTAAGTGCAAGACTAGCTTAGAATGATATGCGACAATTATGAGCGAGTCTTGAGTTAAGATTGTTTATGTGATTCAAGTACTTGATGTGGATTAATCTTATGACAAATAGTACTTAGCAAATGAATGAAGAGACAATCTTACACAAGATAAAGTGTTCAGTGACAAGTGCTCAAAGGATACAAGAAATCACCAAGATGTAATTTGCCCAACAAGATATATCCACCACACGATTTCTTGATCAATCACAAGATATATGCTCTTAAAAGGAAATATCACCAATATGCCAATGTCATCAATGACTTGTTCAAAATAGAGGTTTATATCATCAATATGTGATATTGTCCACAAAAGATATTCATTAAGGAACCAAGACAATCGTTTAAGTGCAAAAAATATTCTTCACAATGGTTTATTATTATCCACAATAAATGTCAAATCAGTTAGAGCACTCATTAAGCAATGATTCAATCTTAAACACAATTAGAAAATGAGATTCGAAAGTGACAAGATGCTAAGGCAATAGGAACCATTCAACAATATGTGCTTAATGCCAATATTCACTTAGATGTTTAATGCATCAATATTTTAGATCCTTAGATGAATTCTTGAGCAACAACCTAGCAAGATTATAGGGTTATAATATTTAGTTTATCAAGTTATTATTAGAGAGTGTTCTTAGTGCAAAACTTGAAGCTTTAGGCAACTCACAACAAACAAGTGTGTTAGTGTACCAAACCAATAGTAACTTGCCTTAATGAGAGAATGAAAACCAATTAAGCTACTTCTTGCACTCATTTTGTCAAAGTTCTGAGGAATCAAATGTACCATATTTTTCTTCGAAGAATCGAAATCATCAGCCATCAGCATTATGTTATTGTAAATCCATTCTGCAAATTTTTAATGTAAATGATGCTAGTAAGACCATGAATGTAAGTTACAACCTAGGTAAACCTATTATTTTGCGATAATTCCATCCCAAGAGATTTTTCATCTCACTAACTCATCTACGTTTCTAAACACAGATGGTCAGTAGAGTTTTTCCCTCCAGCCTCACCATAAATCTAGGGTGGAATTTGTTGTCAAAGTCTTACGTGAGTCTTAGTGTTTTAGTCGAGTCTCATGTAAAAGTGATTTGGGAATAATTTAAGCTAATTGGCTAAATTATTATATTACAAATCAATGTCTACTAGATCATATTGACATAGAATTGGGTATGTAATTTGAGGGTCTAAGCCGAATGGGTATTCCCCCTTTGAGGGTTGAATTGTAAAAAATATTTTAGTGCATAGTCCCTCATACTTAAGACACCATGGCTAAAATATTAGAAGGTGGAAAAAATATTTAATCCCCTCAAATGTCAATTAATTAATTTTTCTGGTAAAATTAAATTAAAATCCTAAGCCAAAAATTTAATTAATTCAAGCAAAATTAAAAGTCAGAAAAATTAAATTCTCCAAGTGGAAGAATTCGTGGGTATCAAAAGAATTAATTTTTGGAGGTCCTCCACCAAGGGAATATTGGATATTTCAAAAAAAATTGGACCCTTGGACTTTGGTGGTTAAGTCAAAGTCAATTTTTTTAGGAAATTGCCTCAAAATAATTAATTTTGAGCTAATAAAAATTGAATTAAATGAGAAATTCGAAAATTCCTCAAAAATAAAAATTTGATGGCTAAGATTCAAAGATGATCAAGTATTTTTCAATGGCCAAGATTATTTTGACGAAGATCAAGCCAACTAGCTATTATTTTTTCGATGGCTAAGAAATTGTTGTTGAAGCATTGATGTAACACTATTGTCCCACTAGGAACATTTATTTGAATCATAATAAAGACTTTGGGGTGCAGTTAAAGGTGTTCATTGTTTGTTGATTTGTGGTATGTATTGGGTATGGGCTTTCCTATATTATGTTGATTAACGCTAAAATTTGTTTTTCATTAGATAGGGATAAAGTCATTCTATTGATAGATTTTGGGTTTATCTTAAAGTATTTGATTCGCCATATTGTCTAACAAATTTTCTTGAGAAATATATATAGTGTTTGCAGGTTCCCCAGTCCTTAGTTTCCAAGTTCATAAACTATGGGCATGAACCGACTTTGTTTGGATTCCAAATATTTATGTGGTTGATTTAAATTTCACTAAGGCTTTAGTGTGCATTAATTTTCTAAAGTGTTTTTAGCCATTTATCAAAGAAAAAATCCATTTAAAAATATTTTTTCAAAATTTATTTTAAAACCCTTGTACATTTGTAATTTTTTTTGTAAATTATTCTTGCTATTGGGGTTTTGGGATTTTTTAGATTTTTGTATATATTGGGGTTTTGGGATTTTTTTAGATTTTTGCATATATTGGGGTTTTGGGCATTTGTAAAACTATTTATGCAGGTGAGATCAAGTGCAGAAAGCTAGAATAGAGCTAGATCTAGGCCCTTACGGGTAAGATATAGTCTCTGAAATTTTTTGCAGGGCCAGCCATTGAAGAAACAAAGCAAAATTTCAGATCTTAAGGAATAAATATTTTCTAAAGTTGGGGTTTCAACTTTTAGCCCTCTCGGGCTAGGATCGAGCCTCTCCAAGGCCAGCGTCCTTCTCTTGCCCTGCCTCAGCCTATATACCCCTTGCGTCATCCTTTCAGCCCTCTTTAGGGCAGGTCGTAAGCCCTAGAGGCCTCGACCTCCCCTCCTAGCCGTTGCACTGAGGGTTTAAGCCCATTTTGGGCCTAGCCGTGGCCTTGGAAGACCTCAGCCTCCCGCAGAAACCATGGGCAGCTGCCCTTACGGCTAGCTGTGGGCTTTTTATCCCTAAAACCCTAGTCGTCAAGCCCTTTAGGGCCTCCTCCCTCCAGTGTTAGCCCCTCTTGGACTCCTCCATTTTTTTCCTTTTCTTTGGCCTCCTAGCCCCTCTTTCCCTCAATGCTAGCCTTACTGGGCCTAGCATAGGCCCTTTTTGGCCCTAAGTTTGCCTCTCTTTGACCTCTTTCCGTTTTCTAAATTTTGGGATTGTGTACTTAGTGGGTTTTGCAAAAATTTTGGCTCAAAAAGTTTGATTTGCAGGTGGCAACATCACAACAAAATTTTGGCAAGTTTAGGCAAAGTGATTTTCAAGGCCTTAGGCCTAGAGTTTGCTCTCCAAACCCTAATTTCTCACTGTTTTGCTACTGCTATAAATTCATCTTCATAACAGTGATACATAAGTCTTAAAAGCACAATAAATTGGTCAAAATACTCTAAAACTGCAAAATTTAAATTTTCTAGAAATTTGGCCACTTGGGCATTAAAGATTTAGCCTAGATCTAACTTTTTAGTTTGCCGGAAATTTTCTGCATAACTGAATAATCAGATCTGGAATTTTCTGAATCACACATCTAAAAGGACTAAAAAATTGATTTTTTCAGTTTGGCAATTTTCTTCCAAGTTTTGGGCTTAATTTGCCACTTGTTATGGCATCAATAGCTCACTGGTTTTTTTATTTACTTATTGCTGTAATAAGTAAATCAAACCTGAAAACTTTCTGAACACCGCATCTTAAAGTGGGCTAAACTCATAAATTTACATTGGCTAATCATTGGAAAAAATTTTGTTTCACATGCTTGGTAAATTTCATGATTTGAAGTGATTTTTTTCTTGTTGTCATAAGAGTAATAAGTGTTGAAACTTCTTAAATATTACTGCTGCTTTTGATTATTGGAAATCTAACATTCGCTTATCTTGTCTTAAGCTCTTAACAATTGTCAAAGTTTGCACTTAAGACACTCACACATCTAAGCTTCTAAGCTTTAAGTTTCTAAATCTTGTTTAAGTTACTTTTGGCATCATAAGTTTTACTCTTGAACATCTTTCATTATTGGCATCTTGTGGATTTGATATTGGCATCATCATTGGCATTTACTTGATTAAAACATCTTTCAAGATCTCTAATTGTTTCAATAGTGGCATTTTCTTTAATAATCTTGCAATTGATATCTTAACTAAGTGTGATTTAAGTTATTACAGGATTTGCGTACATCCCATAGTCATTAGAACTTTGTGATTATCTTTGATATCTACTTCACACTGAAGTATTTGGCACATTCTTGTTGGGTTACGATTGCCTTTTCATTTATCATTAAGTACTCTTATCATAAAGAACAACCATAACTTAAGTACTTGAACATTTAAAACAATCTTAAGCTAAGAACTTCACTCATCCATCTTGCATTTCATTTTAAGAGTAGTTGCATTTAACAACTTACCTCCAAGCATAAGCCTGGTTGATAGACTCCTAGGACAACCCTTTCTCATTCAGCTTGATGGATTCATCCCTTCTTAGTGGTTAACGCAATGACCTTGCAATCATTAGAGCCACAATATCTGCAATGCCAGAGGCACTAGGTGTTTGGAACACAAGGGGACATATCATTAATCAAGCCACTGCCTGCATCCTGTTGGCTTCCATCTCACAACCTACTTTGAACACTGTTTCTCAAAACAGTTAAGCGAAAGGTTCCATCTAGGTTAGGCATTTAATCTAATATTAACCAAGATCCTTGCACCACACTTAGATCATAGTGCATCTCATATATGTTAGTTAATCATATAAGCAACAGTTGTCCATCTGATTACTTGGTGATAATTTATGATAAGCAAGAGCTTTTGACTCCATAAGGCATTGGTCTCAATTCTCAATCTAATCGAATCCTTAATCTTGCTAAATTTTCACAAAGTAGCTAGGCCACTCAATTGTGATTTACCCACTGTTGTCATAAGTTTCTTATTGTTGTCATATCATTCACTTATTGCTCTCTAAGGGTCATTAAAACATAAATTTTATAAGTGTCTTCATATTTTTACACTCTATTATCCTTTGTTGCTAACATTGACATTGTGGAAGTCGCTAACATTGTGTTTTCTTTGTGAGTTTATATGCTATAAAGTTCACACTCAACATCTAATAAGCTCACTCACTAAAGCACTATAATCATAACTTCTGTTGGTATTGAGTATCTTTGGGCATTTGAAATCTAATTGGCATTGTGATATTAATGTTGATTTGGGCTAGCATCGAATATGCTCTAGCCACGAAAATTGATGGAGAGGCTAAGACATATGAAATCTCCAATACCCCGAAAGGGTTTGGGCATATTCTAAACAGTTTGGGAGATATTAAAATAATTAATATTTTTAATGGAGTCCCTAAAAGTCTAAACTTAGGGAAAATAAAATATTAATGTGAATTAATATAAAACAGTGTTAGAATGGTCCAAAAGTCATGGATCAAGCCAGATCTAATCTTAGCCGTTAATTAGGGACTTAATCTCAGCCGTTGATTTGTCAACGAGAAATTTATAAGAGGAGTCTTGAGGGTCACTTGGATAACACACCAAGAGATCAAGATTTCGACTTTCTGGGGCTAGGTTTGCTGAGAAAGTTGAGAGAGTGATCAGAGTTGCAGTTGAGGGGCAGTGAATACAGAAGCAGAGACGCAGAGATAGCACTGGGAGGATCAGCGCAGTAGTCAAAGAAAGGGACACAGAAGCAGCCAAGGGTTCACGCAGAGCCGGCCAGGGCTCACGCAGAGCCAGCCAGGCGCTGCACAGTGCCTTAGAGGGCCAGCCTGGATGACGCAGAGGGCCAAAGGGCTGGCACAGTGCCTCTAGAGGCTGATGTAGGCCAAGCCAGAGTGACGTTGGGCTAACGCTGAGCCAGAGAGAGGCTAACACAGTCCCTAGAGGCTGACATTGGGGTTTCGTGGGGCAAATTGGAGCTTTGGAGTTGCTGAAGTGTTTATCCGGAGTTTCAACTGGAATATTTGCTTCCGAGTAGAGAGGTACTACTGCCAAGATTTTTCTCTATTGGGTGAGCCGGATTTGGCACCCAGATTGTATTCTGAAACTGCTTAATAAATCAAACCCTCAAATAGCTGCACCGGTTTTCTCGCATTGGGTTTTTCCGAAGACATTAGTCCAAAAACAACAATGTCATTTGTGTGCTTGTTTCTATTTCTTTCAGTTGATGATCTATAATGTGTTGAGCATGTACTTGTATTTATTTCCAGTATCTACATGGTAAATAACTTGTTAATTAATAGAACAAGTAGGTAGGAATAAATCAGTGAAGTGCATGAAGGGTTTCTAACGTGTCAGACTTAGAAATTCCAACATGGTATTAGAGCATGGTTGCAAATCACAGGAGAACTGAGGACATCAAGCGAGCAGAGTAGCAACAGCAGAAAACAGTTGTCCCAAGTGACAGAAGTTGTTCCTAGCAGAGTAGCAACAAGGAACGGGTGACACAGTGCCTACATCATCAAAATTGAACCAAGAAGAGGCTGCGTAGAAGCTAAGGGAGGCAAAGACAGGCTCACGTAGAGCCACACAGAGGCCAAGGGGTCTAACGCAGTTGGCTGAGGAAGCTGATTTGCTAGTGCCAGAATTGCGCAGAGCCTAGGAGCTCTAACCTTCAGTTTGCTAGGGTTTAGGAGGTTGTGGGTAAGTTGCATAGTGGAGTTGGTGGGGTACTGTAGTCAAAACAGTAACTAACAGGGCAAGGCCAAGGAGGAGGGAGTTGCTAACGAGGGTTTCTTGCCGAGAAATCTGGATCAGTGGTGCAGTTGCACAAACGATCAAAGTGGGGGCATCTCGACATTGGCAGAAGGGTTTCCAGGAAGGAAATTGAGGCTCAGAGTGAGTCACACATAGAACTTCCAGGAGGGGAGTAAAGGAGCATTGAAATGGAACTACACGAAGTAAGAGACCAGGACAGACTAGACAAAGCCTCAAACTTCATAGTCTGGAAGGCTAGAATCTTATCCGTACTTGACAGAAAACGTGTCAAGCACTTCACCTTGAAGACAATAGCAGTCCCAGTTGACCTGGCTGATAACGACATGTCAGATGCAATGACAAGGGCTAAGAGTATCATCCTTGATGGGGTCAAGGATCATATAGTACCACATATTGCCGAGAAGAACACGACACAGGAGATGTGGGAGGCCCTGACCAAGTTGTATCAGCATACTTCCGTGCAAAGGAAGATGCTACTAGAAAATCAGTTGTGATCGTACCAGATGCAGAAAGAAGAACAGATCGACCCATTCCTCAGTCGATTGAAGGAGATTCGGGATCCGCTGACTTCCATAGGGGCAACGCCGGAACTAGAACTGATGGTGAGAACAGCCTTGAACGCAGTCTCAGAAGACTGGGAGGTGTTTGTCCAGAGCATCCAAGGCAGGGCGACCCTCCCAGATTGGGAGGAAATGTGGGTTGCTCTTCGCCAAGAAGAGATGAGAAGGCTAAGCAAGGCGGGAAGCAGCAGCAAGGGGATCAAAATCAAAAAGGAGGATGTTGCCCTAGCATCTGAGGGAAGGCAAGAGAAACGGAAGAAGAAGGACCTCCCTAAGGTCAAATGCTTCCACTGTGGGGAGCTGGGTCACTATGCGACCCAGTATCCAAGGAAGAAGAGTAAGGGAGAGGCCTCCGAGACCAAGGCAGCGCCAGGCTCCAGCAAGGGCAGAGAAGGAAGTAGAGACAGATGATGATTGTGCCATGAGTGCACACACGCCACTTGAGCGAAAGTGGGGAGACATCGAGTTGTAGTCAGGCCAACTACAGGCGATGAGGGGCAAGATCCTCAAGGTACACAGCCCCTTGGATTAGACCTTGCTATAGGAGCCCCAAAGAGGAATAGCAGTACTCCGATGTCAGTAGAGACAGATGCAGTTGGAGTGACAGAGGGAGCTATAGTGCAGGATTCCCAAGATCAGCACGAGGCTAGCAGGCTGCAACAGTGTGAGAGGCACGGGAGTGTTGCACCAGTGCAAGATGGCACAGAGAGGTGTGCAACGGTCCGAGATGCATGGAGTTGTTGCAGCAGCACAAAGGTAAGAGAGGGAGCACTTGTCAGGGACAAAGGAAGCTTCACCATCATGAGTGTTTCTAGCCTGACAGAGATGTCAGAGTTGGGAGATCAGTTACTTACTTCTTAGTAACTGAGTTGCAGTGCAGCAATTAGCAATGGTAGTGCTATGGGCAGCACGATGTAACATGATGAGAGGGGTTGCAGTGCAGATGTAGCAGTGGCAGTGGCAGGGCCATGGGAAGCAGCACAGATGCAGAGGGAGTTGCAGTACGGATGCAGCAGTGGCAAGGGCAGGGCCATGGATAGCAGTACAGGATGCAGCAGTGGCAGGGCCATGGGCAGCAGGCCTAGCATTAGCACAGGAACCGATGTCGAATGATCAGGGTGATACCCAGTGAGGAGTATTGCTAGAGCACAGTCCTTGCTAAGAGGGAGTGTTGATTTGGGGTGGCATCGGATGTGCTCTAGCCATGAAAATTGGTGGAGAGGCTAAGGCACATGAGACCTCCAATAGCTAGAAAGGGTTTGGGCAGATTCTAAACAATTTGGGAGATATTAAAATAATTAATATTTTTAATGGAGCCCCTAAGTCTAAAAGTCATGGATCAAGCCAAATCTAATCTTAGCCGTTGATTAGAGACTTAATCTCGGCCATTGGTTTGTCAATGAGAAAAGTTTAAGAGGAAGTTTGAGGGTCACTTGGAGAACACACCAAGAGATCAAGATTTTGACTTTTTGGGGCTAGGTTTGCTGAGAAAGTTGAGAGTTATCAGAGTTACATCTTAGGGGCAATGAATACAAAAGCAGAGAGGCAGAGATAGCACTAGGAGGATCAGCGCAGTAGCCGGAGAGAGGGACGCAAAAGCAGCCAACGGTTCATGCAAAGCCAGCCAGGGCTCACACAGAGCCAGCCAGGAGTTACGTAGTGCCTCAGAGGGCCAACGTAGGTGATGCAGAGGGCCAAAGGGTTGACGCAGTGCCTCCAAAGGCTGACACATGCCAAGCCAAAGTAACGTTGGGCTAACGCTGGGCCAGAGAGAGACTGACGCAGTCCCTACAGGCTAACGTTGGGGTTTCGTGGGACAGATTGGAGTTGTGGATCTGCCAGAGTGTTTATCCGGGTTTCAGCCGGAACATTTGCTTCCGAATAGAGAGGTACTATTGCCAAGATTTTTCTCCATTGGGTGAGCTAGATTTGGCACCCAAATTGTATTCTGAAACTGCTTAATAAATCAAACCCTCAGATAGCTACACCGGTTTTCCCACAGTGGGTTTTTCCGGGGACATTAATCAAAAAACAACGGTGTCACTTGTGTGCTTGTTTCTATTTCCTTCAGTTGATGATCTGTAATGTGTTGAGCATATACTTGTATTTATTTCCAGTATTTACATGGTAAATAGCTTGTTAATTAACAGAACAAGTAGGTAGGAATAAATCAGTAAAGTGCATGAAGGGTTTCTAACGTGTCAGACTTAGAAATTCCAACAATTAACATAAGATCATTATTGGTGCATCTTGAGGAATTGTGATTGGCATTTTGTATCATTGACTAATTAATAAGTAGATAAATGCTTCAAGATTCTTAATTGTTGTCATTGTCTAAGAGCATTATCATTGGAATCTATATTATCTCAAGTAATGGTTATTGGCATCTCATTGGCTAATTATTGAATAGAGGATCTCTTGTTTATTACTACCACTTGTATCATTGAGCAATCGTTCTTGTTTAAGATTGTCTTTAAATACATTGTTAAGTACCCTCTCCATAAATTAATCAACATTAAGCACTTAAATCACATAAACAATCTTAAACTAAGACTCGCTCATAATCTTGCATTTCATCCTAAGTGTAGGTGCGTTTATAATTGACCTCCAAGCATAAGCTTGGTTGATAGACTCTTAGGATAACCCTCTCTCATCTAGCTTGGGGGATTCAGCCCTTCTTAGTGGTTAACACAGTGACCTTGCAATCATCAGAGCCACAATCTCTGTGACAATTTCTAAATAGAAATCCAACTGCAGTGATTAATATTATTTCTTTTACTTATTATCTTAGAAATAAGTTATTCACAGTGTTCTTACAGCAAATATCAAAATAAATTTTACTGCATCCTTCACAATTAAAATATTGCGAAAAGTAAATGCAAAGAAATATACTGGCACAAATACAATCACAATGACAGTTATTTTTGGACAATCGTCCCTGGAAAAACACAATGTGGGAAAACCGGTGCAGCAGATGAGGGTTTCTTTATTATTCTTCAGCAAAATCTCATGTACAAGTTACAACCAGCAAAACAAAGTGAGAAAATTTACAAACGTTTCCTAACAAATCTTTGATCAAGGAGAAGTAAACCTCTTCCTTCTTAGTCCTTTTGTGTCCCTCTGCATCAATTTTCCCACGTTGGCCCACCGTAAAACTGCCCATGCAGTCCCAGCATCAACCTACCTCTGCACTGCCTCTTTCTGCGTCACAGCTTCTGTGTTGTCTCTCCTTGCTCTGCATCTTCTTGCCTTGCACTCTCAACTGATGTTGATGCCCTCTCTTCCTTTCTCACCTGCAACTCTCCCTCTGATTTGATTTTCTGTTTGCCGAATTTCGACCAGTGAGAAATTCGATCATACTCGAGTAACTGAGTATCTGCCTCTAATGTGTTCTCCAAGTGCCCATCAAGCCTCCTTTTATAATCCTCTCGTTGATCAATCAACGACCCAGATTAGATCATAATCAATGACTAGGATCATATTGACTTGATCTTCACAGTTTAGATTAATACCCATTACTTATTTTAATTTCCTAAGTATAGACTTAGGGTCCCATTAAAAATAATTAATTATTTTAATAGAATTGTCTCTGGGTGGAATTTCCCAGGACAATTTATGGGTATTGGAGAATGTAGGTGTCTAAGCCTCCCTGCAAAATTTGGGACATGGAGCACATCTGATGCTACCAAAAACCAACAATCCCTCTTAGCGAGGAATGTGCTCTAATAATGCAACCTGCTGAAGCATCACCCGGTTCTGTGACATCTCCCTCTGCACTTGTTGATGTCTGACATTCCGCCCACTAACTACTGCGCAAATGCTGCATTTGTACTGTTGCTGACCCTGCCCCTGTCAACACTACATCCTTACAGCAACTCCCTCTGCCACTGTAACTGAGAAATCACCTGTTTCTGCTACTGAAACGGATTCTCTACCATACCCATATACTCTCAACTGAATGAACTTAGCCCTTCCTAGAGCCTTTGTGAGTATGTCTGCTACCTGATCTCTTTTGGGGGTATACCGTAGTTGTGCTGCCCCACGTTGAACACAGTCTCTGATAAAGTGACATATAATATCAATGTGTTTCGACCGATCATGAAATACTAGATTCTCGGAGAGTTTGCACAACTCGGATTATCACAGTAAACCCTGGTCACTTCCATCCTTTTTCTGAACAAGCTCACAAGCAATTTTCTAAGCCATATAGCTTCGCACATAGTTGTGTTGGATGCCAGATATTTTGCTTCTGTTGAGCTAAAAGCTAACAACTTCTGCGTCCTACTGCACCAAGATAGCATCCCTGATCCAACACTAAAGCAATACCCGAGGTACTTTTTCGGTCTACTAAATTCCCTGCCCAATCTGCATCTATGAACCCATTCAATCTGACGTCCTCCCCTCGAGAGTATTTCAACCCATATCCCATTGTTCCACGCACATACCTGAGAATGTATCTAGTTGTCGCCCAATTCACCCTTTTTGGTTCCACTATGAACTGACTAAGAGTGTTGATAGCTAAGCAAATGTCTGGCCTAATGTTGACCAAATACATAAGCGACCCAATGAGTTGTCTATACAAGGTGGGGTCCACTTCCTGGTCTCTTGATGCATCTATTTTCTTCGAGTTTGTGATCATGGGAGTAGCCATGGGTCGACAATCCCGCATTCTAAATATCTTCAGAATCTATGTAGCATATCTTCCTTGCCCAAGGAAGATCTCCCCACTCTTTTGCCAAACTTCTAACCCTAGAAAATAATGCATCAATCCCATGTCCTTCATGTTGAATTCATCTTCAAGATTCTTCTTGCAATCATGTATGAGGCTGGATGACCCTGCTAAAAACAAGTCATCCACATATAATACTAGAATAAGTGGCTCATTCTCTACCATTCAATAGTAGAGATTGGGATCAGCATCACTTTTGACAAATCCCAACTTCTGCAAGTAACTATCAATGCGACCATACCATGCTCTGGTTGTTTGCTTAAGCCCATACAGGGCTTTCTTTAATCTGCAAACATGAGTTCTCTTTTCATGAGTTTCGAAGCCTTCGAGTTGTTCTATATACACCTCCTCTTCTATCAACTCGTTCAAGAATGTTGTCTTGACATCCAGCTGGTGAATCTCCCATCCCATTTGAGTTGTTAGAGATATAACGGATCTAATAGAGGTTTAACGGGCAACTGGGGCGAAGGTCTCTTCATAGTCTATTCCTTCTTTCTGAGCCTACCCCTTTGCCACAAACCTAGCCTCGTACTTCTTTATACTGCCATCTCAACATACTTGATCTTGTAGATCCATCTTGATCCTACAACTAATTTATCCTTTGGTCTAGGTAATACTTCTCAGACATCATTTGTCATTATAGAGTTGTATTCTTCTACCATGGCACCCACTCAAACTTGGTGTTGAATAGCTTCCTGAAAGCTAGAGGGTTCTTCAACCTAAGCTACCAATGCATAGTATCTGTCAGGTTATCTACGCTGCCTTTTTTCGGTTCTAGGAGCTCCAACAAACTCCTCTGTGTCCCACAGTGTCTGTCGTACTTCTCTGCTGTTCTACCACTGGTGGTGGGAGGCTCAATCAACTCCACCTCCTAATCATGTTGTTCCATATACTAAGAACTATCTAGATTTCCTCCTCCTGAGAAATACTGGTACTGATCACTGTACCCGATCCAGGTGTCTGTCCTTGCTTCCCCTGCTGCTCCTGGACTAGTGGAACATCTCCTGACTAATCTTTTGCTGGCATCTCTTGAGATTTCCTAAAAGCTCTATCCTCCATGAACTTTGCATCCCATCTCACTACAATATTCCTACTACTAGGAATGTAGATTTTGTATGCCTT
>APFE030753339.1:0-10748 GCA_000404065.3 Pinus taeda
AAAGCAGATCATTGTGTGTATTTTAAATTAATTGGTGACCGTGTTATTTATCTGGTCTTGTATGGGGATGATATGTTGTTGGTTGGAAATGACAAAGAAATTATCCAGGATTTGAAGACCCAATTGTCCTCCAAATTCGACATGAAAGATCTCGGTGCTGCAAACTATATTTTGGGCATGGAAATTAAAAGAGATCGGGCAAAGAGGAAGCTCTTGTTAAACCAGAGGAAGTATGTCGAGACAATATTATAGAGGTTTAATATGCAGGATAGTAAACCGGTGAAGGTTCCTATTCCTGTAGGTGTGAGGTTATCTGCTGAACAGTGTCCAAGACACAAGAAGAGGAAGAGGACATGTCCCGTGTTCCATATGCAAGTGCAGTCGGTAGCTTGATGTATGCAATGGTCTGTACTAGAGCAGACATTACACATGTAGTGGGAGTATTGAGCAGGTTTATGTCAAAACCAGGGAAGGAGCACTGGACAACAGTGAAGCGGGTTTTCAGGTATTTGCGTGGCACTAGTGATTATGGTTTGTGCTACCAAGGAAGACCAGGTTTGGACAGAGTGTTGGATATCCGTGGCTTTGTTGATGCAGACTGGGCTGGAGATCTGGATCAGAGAAGATCTACAAGTGGGTATGTGTTTAACCTATTTGGAGGTGCAGTCAGTTGGATGAGTAAGAAACAATCTGTAGTGGCACTATCAACTACATAGGCAGAATACATGGCAGCCATCATGCAAGCAAGGAAGCAGTTTGGTTGCAGAGATTGTGTTCAAGTATGGGGTTAGTACAGGGAGCTATAAGGATAGACTGTGACAGCCAAAGTGCCATTTTCTTGGCAAAGAACCCTGCTTATCATTCAAAGCAAAGCACATTGATGTTCAGTATCACTTTGTGAGGGATATGATAGAAGACAAAAAGGTGTTGCTAGTAAAGGTGGATACTTTGAAGAATACTACAGATGCATTGACAAAATCTGTGAGCTCTGAGAATTTCTCTTGGTGTAGAGAAACAATGGGCATTTCAGGGTTGGATAAATGACTAAGCTCTCTTGTGGGCCCCTGTGGAAGGAAAACAACAAGTGGTATAAAATTGGGTTGTGTTATATTATTTCCATGACTAGCCCACGTAGTTAACCAGGGGGTTTCCGCCTCCCCCTTTGTTGCATCGATTGCGTAGTGGGGGGGTCATAGGGGGTTTGAGGGGTGCAGGTAACCCCCCCTATGGGGTCTGAGGCAGCGCCCCGAAAAATTTTGTTTTTTGGACACTATATTAGGTTTGGCGAACCTACCTATGGTTTTGTGCATGATTTTTGCACATGGTTTTGGATGTGATGGTTTTTAGTCCATGGTTTTGGACGCGATGGTTTTCGGTCCATGGTGTTGGATGCTTCGACATGTATAAATATGTTTTGTAACAGTGAAAGTAATATAATGAAAAATCAAGTTAGTAGTCCCGGTTTTGGGATCCAGGGTAAAATCTCTGTGTATATGTGTTTTATGTGTTATGCTCTCGCATTGTTTATTTTTTGTGTTTTAGAACTTGTATGCAGGTAATTTTTGTATAGGGTTAAAACCTATAGGAGTCCTTTGAGACTTCCTGATAGTAATGACCCCAATAGATCTTAACTCCTCATCATCAATTACTTCGGTGAAATTAAGAGCTAATGTTTCCTTCATGGCTTTTTTCACAAAGACGGAAATATTAGTAGGAAAGGAAGTAGTGTAATAATCCTTAGTGACTGAATCATGAAGTTGCACATTAATAAGGAACTTGTTTAAAATACAAGTAGATATTTGATTGAAATCTTTCACCTTCTCTTTTTCCCCCATATTTATATTATTGAGTTATTTGAGTAACATGGCATGAGTTTTATTGTCAACAAATTTTTCCTTAAATAACTTATTAAACTCCCTTAGATTAGGGGTTTAATTTGTAGGAAGCTTATGATACCACACTGACACTCTACTCTCAAGAGTGTACGAAAATAACCTACAAGAAATATCACCATAACATACCTATAAAATTCTTATATGTAAGTAGAAGTCATCAATGTGATCTTCGGCCTCCGTCTTCTTATCATGATTATACTTTGTGAGTAATTTCTTTGGGTGCTTTGGTAAGCGATGAAGGTTTCCCGAGAGAGTGAGAGGCTCTTGGGCCATCCAATGTAATTTCTTTGGGTTCTTTGGTAAGCGATGAAGGTTTCCCGAGAGAGTGAGAGGCTCTTGGGCCATCCAATCCAATTGGTAATTTTACATGTCTTCGTTCTCTTCCTCCTCCTCACTCTTTGATTCTGAATACTCTACTTCTTCAATATTCCTATTTTCATTATCATTTTTTTGTTCGTTATCCCTCGATTATTCATCATCTGGAAAATGAAATTCCTCCCTGTCTCCCTCCATATTTTCCCCAATAGTTGGCGGAATATCCCCTTGATGATGAAATTATTCAAGTGATTCAGCTAAATTGTCAAGGGTAGAAGTAACCAAATCTTCCACTAAAGAAACTAGAACACCATGGTGGGTTGTCTCTTTCTTTGATTTCTTATGAGGAAGAACAGACATAGCAGGGAGTAATCCAAGAGCTCTAGAAAACTGAGTAGTGATAGGTTGAATCCTCCATAATTTCTTGTAAGTAACTTCGTAAGAACTCTTTGGACTTTGGTGAGATGACTCTTCTTTCTCATATATGTTGGTTGGAGTAACTCAGATAATTTCTACCTTGAACTAAACATTATTACATGAATGTGATGATTTATCAGCCATACAAAGGGTTCCCACCTTCTAGAACCAGAATGTTGACGATGCTAGAAACCGCTAACATATAGGGGGTCTCCCTGATATGAAGTCCCAAGTAGACCCCAAACCATTTGGAGTAGGAGCCCCATCCAAAAAATAGGCCTAACTACCATAATATTAAAGATTTTCCTTGGCTGCAATAAGAAACAAAAGGGAGTATGCATATACTTTCATGGTAAGCAAGTAAGTAGCCTTCTGAAGCACTCAATTACAATGTGTATCAAGGTTCTTTCACGGACGGAAAATAGAAAGTGAGTCTTTATAAGAAAAGTAATATTACTATCCTAATAAAGAAACACACACATATGTTTTAAAATAATCAATAATTATCTTATGTAATACTTCAAAAAGAAACAACAATCATGAAAGCAAGAGACACACAATTCAAAGATGTATATTAAAGCCAACGAAATAGTTTATTTTCCTTAATAAATATAAACACAAACATACACCTCAAACAATGAAAGAATAGTCTTACAGCATTCAGGATATATGCATGAAAGTGTGTTGGCTCTGAGAGCTTCAAGCCATTAAGTGGAAGTTCCAATATACACAATTACAATGATACATCACTAGATCCAATAGTGTAACATTAAACCACCACTTACTCCTAAAAAGAATGATCTTCTCTCCTATGCCTAGCTTGAGAAGCCAAGGTGAAAAGACCTTTACTTGAGTTATGAGGGTTTATTTATAACAAATGAGGTGACATTTCACCTCGCATATGACTCTTGACTGGGCTCATGACTCTTGAGCTCCCATGTGACTTTTGACCTCCTACATGAATCTTGGAATTCCTAATGACTCTTAACATTCCATGTGTGAACCTTGGGTTTCCACACGTATACATTTTTGGAATTTTCATATTACATTCTAGTAAAATGTGGAAAAATACATATTTATGTCAACATTCTGTTAGCTACCTATACCAATAGGTTTCATTTTTCATGATTGGCAAGGGAAGTGCCAATATGTTCTACTTTGGTGATACCAAGATCTCATATTCTTGTGGAAAAAAAATATACTTGTTTTTGTTGGTGCTGCCCTACTTCTGGATGGGTGATCCAACAGCCTAAGCTGGGTCATGCCATGTTTCAATTTTTGTTATAGATTAGAGAAAGAAACCTGTCCAAACAGCTCAATCTTGGCAGGTAAAGTAGATAGGTAGAGAAAGAAAGGTTCCCAACTGTTTAATCTGGGGCCTTGGAAGAAATAAGGGTAGTTTTAGATAGAGAATCAAATGAAAAAGCCAAAGGAAAAGAAAAGGCACAAAAGGGTTTGTAAGTCTAAGTGCACCCTCCTTGGAGTAACAAAAAATTCTAGGCAATAGAGTGGGTAGGCAGAGGGGGTTGCAGAAAGCATGGTTCATGGCATTTCACTAGCCTAAAGCAAAGGTAAAAACATGGTGCTAGTACAAATGGCCTATTTGCAGCAGTCTTGCAGAAGCCTAATGGAGCATGTCTAACTTCCAAATCACCCCCTATCACACTCATGGCTAACATCCCTATGCAACCCAGGTTCACAAAGAAAGTCAAAGTCTTTTGTTGGTTCTAGTCTCTTTAAGAGCCACATTTCTTGTGCAAATATTCTTTTCATTTTGATCTACTTCCTAAGAGCTAAGTGGATTTCATATAAGCAAAACTTTGTATCCCCCCCATCCACCTTTTTCACTCATATTGACTACTAACTTATTACTATTTAACTCCCTATACCCCCTATTCCCCTATTACTATGTAAAACTTGGCAAAAAACCCAAAAAATCTAAGTATCCCCTCCCTCGAGCATTGTACCTCTATGTATGATTTTGAAGGTCTTCAAGCGCTAAAACATTTGAGTGAAACCCAAAGAGCACCAAAGAATTAATCCTGGCATTAATCCAAGATTTGCTCGGATTAATAACCTTAAACCCATTTAACCCATAACGCTGAAAAAACCAGAAAAAACCCACTTTTATAAAGTTCCCGTCGGGCCCGCAGTTGAAGAAATAATCATATTTTATTCCTCCCTGCACTATGTATTACCCGCGCATGTTATCGACCTGTCGACCTTCGGATCTGGGCCTTCACATCCGACGGCCCACATGATATCGGACGGGCATCCGTGACCGAAAGATACCTTCCGAGAAACTGTCAGACGGTGACGTCAGGCCTCCGCCACGTGTCGCCCCTTAGACTCTCTCGGAGCGCCCTCTGACAATACCGCGACCGTATAGAGGGCGGTCCGAGAAAACCCGCTTACCACTCTACAAAACCTCCTGCCCACGCCAGTGCCACGTCATGCCCACGTCACTTCCACTTGGCGCCCTGTCAGCACCCCCGACCGCCAGAGCTCCTGCATGTCCACCACATGTGCAATCCACATGGACCACTCACAGACTGCCACGTCACCCGGTGACATCATGCTGACGTCACCTGACCCTGACCCCACCTGATGACATCATGCTGACGTCATCCAAAAAGCGCGCCAAATACCCAAAAGTCCATATTTTAGCCGATTTTCGCGTTTTTTCTCATTTTCGCTGAAAGAAATATTGCTCTCCTCTGCATGAAAATTACGTCCATCTACCGCCAACCTGCAGAAATCGACCTGAAGAACGCTGCCGCCTACAACCCGCCTATATTTGTCACCATTGCCGGCAATTCACCGGGTATTTACCCAGAGCATCCTTTCAGAGCTAAGTTATGTCCATATTTCTCCGGAACTGAATTCACAAGAGTAAGACAAACCTATTTTTACCAATAAATCCCCGGAAAAACGAGCATTCCTCACAGTGCAGGGTCGAATTTCACCTGCTGAACCCATATACAGCCACCCTTCCCCAAATTACCACTCTGTCCGCGCATTCGTGGACTGTAAACCTAAAAGGCATAATTCACAAGGAAAATAGAGTTGCCAGCTCCTGCAATCCCTCAATTAACTCTTGCTAAGCATTCTCCACCATTGTCACCACAATTGCCTCATTTACCCTTATAATTGGCTCTATTTCTGCAAAATTAGCCCTCTGTGGTCTCCTGCCTGCTAAAACCAGGTCAGTACCAAGTCATAACTACTGCTTAGCCATGGAAACACCAATAGTCCTGAATGTTCAACCTCTGAATGCCCCACACAGAGAGCTAGAGTGGAAAGCCCTAGGTGACAGAGATTACCGGATGTTAGACTTCATGGCCATGACAGCCAAATTCAATATTTACCTGTTGAATGAGTTAAAGGCCCAATATCTCAGTGGGGCTGATACCTTAGGAATTTGGGACTCCCACATACCCATTTACAACCTTCCTCAAGTCAATGTCCTCCCGGACTTGATAAATCAATGCATGTCTAGCTATGACCCCTGTCAGAGAGCCTCCTCAGCCCCTCAGGCTCAGTATTGTTCCATATCACCCCTGAGGCCATCAATGAAATGCTGCACTTTTATACTGCAAAGCCCCTAACTCCTCTCTCCATCCAGGACTTGATAACGAAAGGGGGAAAGCTGTCCAGGGATCAGATTTCCAGGATTAATCAGTTGTTTATTCAGCCTCAATATCAATCTATGAGTACTCCCCTTCCCATAGCCTATCCATATCTCAATGAGCTGGGCAAAATGTTGGTAGATTTGATCAGTTACATCCTGGGTTATGGGACATATGAGGATGTGGATGAAACCATTATGGCCATGCTGTCCATTTTCTCCCCAGGGATGCCTCATGTTGTACATTATCATTTTGCCACTTTCATTGCCAATAAGATTCATGAGCAATTAATGAATCTGGAGAGGGAAAAGGTGTTTAAATACATCAGGTACATATATCATTTATTCTTGTTCTATCAGCCTGATGCCTTCCCTGTCCCTCTAAAAAAGCTAGATGCCCAGGGAAGCCCAAGGTCGGTTGTGTTTTGGTGTTCAGTTTGCCATCTTCTGCCTTATTCACCTTACACCTACTGTGAATTCATCGATCTTTTCATTCATCCAGCTATGACCTTGTTGTTGGGTGTCCCTCCTCCCAGATTGACAGATGAAATGCAGAGAATTCTTCAACTCTCAAAGGCCTATAGCATTGGTGATTGGTACTTCTACCAACACCATACAGTAATTAGAGTATATGGCTATGAGATGAATCCCTATAGGCTGCCAAGATACGTCCCTATGAGACTCTTTGTCCTAGAGTACTTCAGGCAGTTTGGAAATGCAAACTTTGTCCATTTCTTAACTAAAAACAAGAAGGTGCAACTAAAGGTAAGAAATCAGCTGGGCCCCTTTTTGTACAATAAGAAAGAGGAAGGATGGAAGGAAGCTGATAGGATCCTAGAGACCCTCAGACTTCAAACCAGTTTCAAGTGGGTGCCTTATGACCCCAATCACTTCATTTCCCTTAGGAGAATAAAATACAAATTGGGTGGCTATGTTCGTGTGAAACTGCCTCACATTGAGAAGTATGCCAATGCCCTAAGCTGGAAAGAAGGCACCTTAGAAGAGCCAATTGGTAAAGAGGAAATGCTAAGAAGAGAAACAAGCAATCTTGAGAAAGAGGCTGACTTGGAACATTGTGGGCAGGTTTCTTCCTCCTGTCAAAGGCAAATTGGAGCAGCTGCCTCATCTTCCACAGCCCAACAGCAAGTAGCCGAAATTGCCCAATAGGAAACAAATAAAGATAAGGGCAAGCAGGTGGAGCAGGAACAGCCACCTCCTAGAACAGAGCAACAAACAGAGCAGCAAGTAGAAAAGGAGGTCGAACAGCAACAAGAACAGCAAGAAGAACCTCAAGAAGAGGGGCAGCCTATGCAGCAAGAACCAATGGCTGAAGCCCCAGCACCTACTGAGCAACAGGCTCAAGAGAACATGCCTTCTGGGCAAGAGAAGACAGTGGAGACCTCAGTGCTCCAAACTCCACAAAAGGTGGAAAAAGGAAAGAAAAGGGACAGAGAGTAGGAGACTCCCCTTACAATGTCCACAAATCAAGGGGAGAAAAGGCAGAGATTAAATCCCCTCTCTGAGGAAGAAATACCTATGGGGCAATCGGTGGTAATGGGCCCACTAAGTATGGAGGTATCTGCTAGTTCCTTTCAGCAGGAACAAGAGAGAAATCTTGTAGGAGAGGTTAGCTCCTCAAGCCATCAAAGGAGACCCGAGGCAGGCATCAAGCAACAGTTTACCGATATCAAGAGGAGAAATGAGCCACTTAGGCTCCAAATCTACAATCAGTTGCTAAAGATGGCCCCTACAAATCAACAGAGGCTTATGTCAGCCTATGACATCTCAGAAGGAAAAATGACCATGAGTCATTTCATGCCTACCACACTGCAGCCACAGTCAGCTGTAGACTACATAAGAACCAACCTGGAGGTTCTTGCAAAAGACATCCACCCTATGGACCAAATAGAACTTCATAAGCAAACGGGTGAAACGGTCTATGCAACATTGGCAGACAAAGCAATGTTGGCAAAAAGGCTGGAAAACAGCCTAAACAATACAGCTGCCCAACTGGAGTTGGAGAAAGCATCCTCCCTAGCCAAAGACAACAGGATCAAGTCTTGGGAAGATATAATCATAGAGCTTGGGCATGACCCCAAGGACCCAAAAGCCATACAAACGCTGCTAAAAATAAGAGATGCAGACCTTGCAGCCCTGAGAAAGAAGGTAAAGCTCCTAGCAACCATTCACCCCCAAATAGATGAGGTTGCTCAGCAGAAGCAAGAACAAGAATTAGCTACATTGCTGGTAGCACTACACAAGCAACTAGTGCAGACAGAAGGGAGGCTGGAAGACACAGAGGCTGCAGTACAGGCAGCCCTGTAGCAGAAAGAGGGAGGCCAGACTTCTCAGCCCCCTCCAGAGGTTATAAACCTTGAGGAGCCCCCAAAGACTACTCCTCCTCTGACAGAAGCAGCAGCACTAGCACCATCAACATCAACAGCAGCACCAGCACCAACTACAGAGCAGGCTCCGAGCCTCGACATGCAAAAATTGTTGAATGAGGTCCAGGCCCTCGAAGCCCAGATGACAGAACTGAATGGAGCCAAGGATGAGTTGGCCAAGCTGAATGAGAAATATGACAAATCCAAGCAGAATGTGGCTTAGAAAGGGAGAGAAATAAAAACTCTCAAAGAAAGGATAAAGGAGCTGGAGAAAGAGCTCACCCTTGACAAAGTGGTGGCTGAGATCAAGAAAGTTTTGTGGACCCACATTGGCCAATCAATAACAGATCAGTGGCAGTACATTGAAACTATTCATGAGCAGATGGAGCTCATAGGTAAAGCACAAAGGGAAGTGCATAGAGCAAGGGCATCTCTAGGCAGTATGCCTGAGGTAGCCAGCAGAATGATCAATATGCTCAATAACCTGACAGGTCCTCAGCTGGCAGCAATTGGGATCTCCAACAGGACAGAGACTATCCAGCTAATAAAGAGGGTCCTCACACTGGAAAGCCTGGTGCAGACATTGGACAGAAGAAGCCAGGACATGCAAACAGAGGTAAATAGGTTCATGGACAAATTTGCAGCATTACAGGGCAGAGGGCTTCCAAGCTTGCTTAACAGTGTAGGAAAACTGCTATCACATGAGGTCTATGCAAAAAGGGTGAACACATTTGCCACCAATCAGATCAGTGAAGGAGCAAGCAGCTCACAGGCAACAGGGCCAGCATCTGGGCAAAGTCTCTATGACAGAGTAGAGAATTTGTTTTTTATTATGAATGAGATTAGCCATCTATATGAAGTGCCTCCGAACTTCTACAAATACACAGAGGCAGATGAGACTTTGGATGCAATTTTGAGGCATCAATTGCCTACGCAGGAATGGGGGACCTCAATGGTATAGTTGTTATTATAAACAAGAGGTTTCATCAAAGTTTTGACATCAAAATATATAAGTCATCACATTCAGAAAATATGTTGCATATACTATGACCAAAAGGTGGAATGAGCCACCTCAGCAGGAAGATTCGGCCACCAAAAAGAAACAATAAAAGCTACAGCTAGCAGGGCTGAGAAAAGCTACAGCATGACAAAGTATAAAGATACATCATTCACATCATTCAGCATTAAAGCAGAACGCTCAACCAACTCACTCTCCTCCAAAGGTCAAGAAGAGGCCTGACAGCATTAAAGACCATTTATCTTACATTCAGAGTAGCAATAACTTTCTTATTTGATATTTTGTAAAGTTGGTGAAAATAGTTAATGTATCAAATGACTCAACATTCAGATATTTTGTAAAACCTATTTTATATATTCCCCCTCGCACAAAATTTCAATTGGTTGTTGTTGGTTTTGTTGTTCTCTTATGAAGTAATGAGAACTCGGCTGTAACTTTCAGAAGGATGCTATAAATAAAGCTTGGAGTTTAAAGGAACTGAGTCTTACTGGTGCACGCTGTGATTGGAGCCATTGAATGCTACAAGATTCTAGTGCTATGGCTTGATATAATAAGTGTTTCTCTATCCCTGTTAATGTTTCTGTTATTTGTTTTAACTCATAAATCTCATATGTTGTTCTAAATCTAGGAAAGAAAGAAAAATAATAGCTCAGGATTTGTCCTTGGAGACACCCTGATCTCAATCTATCTTCACTATAAACGTTTTCCATAACCTCAGCTGTTTAAATTGGAATTCTTAACTGCTCCAATGAGCTCTGAATATTTCACAGTCACTATTTGGTATTTCATTTATGCTACTAAGTAGAGATTGTTGTTCAAATTGATATCACACTGTCGGTAACTCCATATCCCATTGTTTCACTCACTAAATTAGAAATTATATTAACAATAGCCATCTAGCCTTGCAGCAAAACTTTCTCCATCACAGGCACCAGAACTATCTCACTTTTCTGACTCCATATGCCCAATGAATTAGCATCTTCTGCACTTTTCATGCCCTTCTTACAACAAAAGTTCACCAACCAAAGTCTTAAACAGGAAACTGAAACTTTTAACTAGCCTAAAATACTCACAAAGCATAGCTGAAACTT
>APFE030753339.1:10758-31140 GCA_000404065.3 Pinus taeda
CTTCTTACAACAAAATTTCACCAACCAAAGTCTTAAATAGGAAACTGAACTTTTCACTAGCCTAAAATCCTCACAAAGCATAGCTGAAACTTAAAGAGAGAGCCCTCTCTGATTATAGATAGGCTAGGATCTATAATCCAAAGGTTGGTGAGTGGTTACCCCAGCCGTATTCCCTTGGGAGTCATAGGGAACAACCTGGGTGTTAACAATATCCAACCGATTTTCTGATAATAAATCCCAAAACACGACTTGATGGACATCCATTGATTTTAGGTAGACCTTGGCTTGCCACTGTTGACGCTTATATTGGCTGTCAGCAAGGAAATATGAACATAACTAGAGGAGCAGATATCAAGAACTTAGTTGTATATCCTCTAGCGCAGCCAAGTTTCATAGTAATGAAAACTAATAGGCACCATGTATCATACCTTACTGATAACATTAGATCTCCATTAACTATATAAGAGGCACTTGATTTCAAAGACCAAACAGAAGACGATGCCATTAATAATTTTATTAGTCAAACTGAACTCACATCCCGCACACAATGTCACATGATAAAAGCAACATTTGATAGTGAATTAGAAGAAGATCCTCTTAAAGATACGCATGATCCCTCTGTTGCAAATAGTAAAATTGTGAAAATTGAACCGGGAAAAACCTTAAACATTAATGCCAACCTCACATCCAAACAAGAAATGAAACTCATTCATTTGTTAAGGAAATATAAAGAAACATTTGCATGGGAATACCCTGATATGAAAGGAATTGACCCCCAGTTATGTACACACCACATTTATATAGAAAAAGATGCGAGACGTGTTCGTCAGCTGGAGAGGAGACCAAATCCTCATCTAAAAGATGTGGTAAAAGCTAAACTTCAAAAACTTTTAGATGTCAATTTCATCTATCCTATCTCCGATAGTGAATGTGTTTCTCCGCTTGTGGTGGTACCAAAAAAGAATGAGAAATAGAGAATCTGTGTGGACTACAGAGAGATAAATAAAGCAACACAAAAAGACCACTTCCCTCTCCCATTCATCGACCAAGTATTAGACACTTTGGCAGGAAAGAAATTATTTTCTTTCCTAGATGGCTTTAGTGGATACAATCAGATTCAGACTACCCCTGAAGACCAAGACAAAACTACTTTTACTTGTCCTTGGGGAACATTTACCTACCGAGTTCTACCTTTTGGCTTATGTAATGCTCCTGCCACATTCCAAAGGGCTATCCTCAACATTTTTGCAGACTTAGTAAATGAAGTACTTGAAGCATACATGGATGACTTTACACCATACAGAGATGATTTTGATCCAGCATTGGATACACTAGAAAAAGTCCTATAATGCTGCATTGCTACTAGGCTTTGTTTAAGCCATGAAAAATGTTATATGATGATGACAGAAGGACTTATCCTAGGACACTATATTTCAGCAGCTGGAATTTAGGTAGACCCAGCCAAAATCCAAATAATTTTGCTTATTCCCACTCCTACCACTCAAATGGAGGTACGCAGTTTTCTTGGATTTTCTGGTTATTATAGGAGGTTTATAGAACATTATTCGCATATTGCCACACCTTTGTATGCACTAATTGGTAATGTTTATTTTCTTTGCACAAAAAAATGTGAACATTCTTTCAAGGATATGAAGAAGCTTATGTCCACAGCCCCAGTCCTTCGAGGACCAAATTGGGATTTTCCATTTTGAGATATCATCTTATGCCTCAGATATAGCCATTGGAGCAGTCCTTGGGCAGGAAGAGGATAAAAAACCATATGCAATTTATTACATTAGCAAAAATTTATCCCCTGCTGAATTAAACTACACTGTTACTGAAAAATAATTTCTAGCTGTAATACATGCTGTCAATAAGTTTAGACATTACATTACTGGATATCCTGTTATCTTGTACACAGATCATTCTGCCATAAAATATTTAGCAAACAAGCCTATCAAAAATGGCAGAATAACTAGATGGCTGATTTTATTGCAGGAATTCGATATTACAATCAAGGATCGACATGGAAAAGAAAATCATGTAGTCGATTTTCTCTCAAGAATGCCAAAGCCAATCGATGCAACAACAATTGAATATCAATTTCCGGATGAGCATATGTTTGATGTGGCTATTCAAACACCCTGGTATGCTGATGTTGCCAATTACCTAGCAGTAGGTAAATTACCAAAGCATCTAACCCCTAATGAGCAAAAACAGATTGTTCAGCGGAGTGCTCGATTTTCTTGGATTGGGGGCTATTTATTCCACACAGGGGCAGACATGCATATCAGGAGATGTGTTCGAGAAGATGAAATCTTTGACATTTTAAAAGCCTGCCATGACGGACCATATGGCGGACATTTCGTCGATCACAGAACTCGACATAAGGTGCTGCAAAGAGGGTATTATTGGCCCACGATTTTCAAAGATGCAAGGAAATTCGTCCAAGCCTGTGACAGTTGCCAGAGAGCAGGACACCCTGGTAAGTCTGGTGAGATGCCTCTGAAACCATAGCTAGTCATCCAACCATTCGAGTGATGGGCCCTTGATTTCGTTGGACCAATTAACCCATCATCAAACCAGAAAACATATATTTTGGTGGCAACAGAATATGTCACCAAGTGGGTTGAAGCAGAGGCATTGCCAAGAGCTACAGAGGATTCTGTCATACGGTTCCTATTCCATCTATTTGTGCGTTATGGCCTTCCAAGAGAGATAATTACAGACGGTGGACCACAGTTTGCTGGGAACAAAATATCTACAACACTCAACAACTATCATGTCCAACATAAAATCACTACTCCATACCACCCACAGGGAAATGGGCAGGTAGAAAGCAACAATAAAATAATAGAAGCAATCCTAACGAAAACCATTGCGTCACATAGACGTGATTGGGCTGCCAGACTACCCGAAGCACTGTGGGCTTATAGAACGACATGGAGAAGTACCACTGGTTACTCACCGTATCAATTAGTGTTTGGAAAACAATCCATTTTCCCCATAGAATTCGAAATCCAAACATCGCGAACAACACAGGAAGTTGGCTTAGATCTAACCGAGGCACAGATTGATCGATTACAGCAGATCAATGAGCTGGACGAAATTAGGCTCTCTGCACTTCAAAACACTGCACTAATCCAACAGCAGCGAGCTAAATGGCATTATGCTCTCATTAAAAATAAAGTCTTCCATGAAGGAGACTGGGCATTTTTGTACAGTTATAGGTTTCAGGACTTCCCTAGGAAACTCCAGACTCGTTGGTTGGGACCATACGAAATCTAGAAAGTACATGACAATGTTACCCTTACTCTAATCACTATTGACGGTTCTGGATATGCCTTCAAGGCAAATGGCCACCGAGTTCGTCTTTATCACAAACCACTCACTCGGGAGTCCTTCTACCAGCAGCTACGTCGAGACTCTGATATGGAAATTTTGGGGGAGGGAGAGAAGTCTTCCTCACTTGTAATTCATTAAGAAATTTATTTCTTTTCATAGTTTGTACATAATTTATTTTCTTTTGTTAAATCATTTTTGTACATATTTTTGAGTCAACGCTTTGCCGTTACTATTTTTGCTGTTCCTTTTTTCAAAAGGACAACATTTTCTTCCTGTTGTTCCTTTTTCAAAAGAACAACACCCTTTGGATCAGCTGTCATTTTGCTGTAATTTTGTTCTTTTTCTTTTTTTTGCTTTCTGTTGTTCCTTTTTCAAAGGAACGTCATTTCTGTGTTTTGCCGTTCCTTTTCAAAATGAATAGCATTTTCAATTTTTGTTGTTCCTTTTTCAAAGGAACAACATTTGTGTGTTTTGTTGTTCCTTTTCCAAAGGAACAACATTTTCGATTCCTGTTGTTCCTTTTCCAAAGGAACGACATTTGTGTGTTATGCTGTTCCTTTTCCAAAGGAACAAAATTTTCGGTTTTGTTGTTCCTTTTCCAAAGGAATGACATTTGTGTGTTTTGTTGTTCATTTTCCAAAGGAACAACATTTTCTATTTTTGTTGTTCCTTTTCCAAATTAATGGAATTTGTGTGTTTTTCTGTTCATTTTCCAAAGGAACAATGTTTTCAATTTTTGTTGTTCCTTTTTCAGAGGAATGACATTTGTGTTTTCTGTTGTTCCCTTTTGCAATGGAACAACGTTTTTGATCTTTTGTTGTTCCTTTTTCCAAAAGGAACACCACTTGCATTATTTTGCTCTCCCTTTTTGAAACATCTTGTTCCCCTTGCTGTTCTAAAATAAGGATGCTTATTGTTCATGTTCTTTCAAGTCTTCTAGAATACAGCTATGCACTTATGCAATGGATACAAAATCACAACATACTGAAATCAGTGAATCATAAAATCGCTATTTTTATAAAAAAATGCTCTAAATTGGTAAGAGAATAGAAGGCAGGACACACTTATTCATTATCTTTTGCTCTCATTGTTCTACTAATTCTGCTCTGATCGGTTATCTTTATCATGTTGGTCCCTTTTAATCCTCTTTGATTATTATTCAAGAATAAGAGCAAAGGGTTTATATCTTCCTATTGAGATGTTAAGACTTCTTCCACCATTCCTACTCTTAAGGAGTGTCGTAACACCCTTTATGTATAAACAGGGAAAGTACTTTATGAAAAAGAAAGAAAAAGAGCGAACAACGATGTCTTAATGACTTATATGTTGTCAAATGCAGGATAGGGGGTCTCATCAGGAGCCAGCCTACCATGATCATGAGGACGAAAGTGAAGTGGCATTCACACTATGGCCACCACACTAGGGATATGTTCCAAAAGGTATATCGAATAAAGAACCCTTGGAACAGAAGGTGTCATCACAAGCCGACCTGCCCACCTTTCGCTCCTTCTTCGTAAATGGCATTATGGTTAACTAGTCACTGAGCCAGCATAATGGCCTACATTTTGACATCACACAACATTTCCTAAGCATACACAAAGGATCATGGTTCCATGGGTGAAATAAACAACTCTGCCAAGGTTATGGACACCTGTCGGCAGCAGAGCACTGTTAATGGTATTGAAGTCATATTATTTACACCAATAGGTAGTTATTAGCATCCTTCTGTTTCTTATGCCTTAGTAATCAATCATATATTATTTCCCAAACCATAAAACGCATGTACATCTATTATCACCAATCATGATAGAACAATTGACAATGGCCGCATGAGACTCTGTATCCACGACAGATGTCCTATCCCCCTAGCCTCGCATCATATCACTGCAGTCTCTTATGTATTAAGCAACCCAACTCTACGCCTCGATTTTGGTAATTTGCTACTTTCGTAGACATGGCATATTGCCATACTCTGTTCCTTAGGGACTCTATTTCAGAACGACATGCTGCTCCCTTATTTGACAGCTGAGATGGCCTATCACATTGCGGGGGTGGGGGGGGGGAGGTTAACCTCATCATTCCCTGGATTACATGCCAGATCACTATTCGAGAAGCTATGTACTTGGGAATAGCATAGCTCAACGGTATACTATTTTTTATTTTTTGCATGACTTGTTGTTCATAAGCCATTTCCATTGTATACTCTACAGCATTAGATTTTGAGCGAGTCTTGCATCTGTCAGCCTCTATGTGTTTCAACAGCGTGAACAACTGTCGTTCCATTGAGATTTTACAGTGAAACCATAAACATGGGAGGAAGATCGATTTGTAGAGAATTGCAAGTGTTAATAGTCTCTGTCACTACCCGGGAAATCCTAGCAAGAGCAAGGTGGCTAACTTATCTCAATCGCTTACAGGAATCCAACGAGACTGTAGCAATTGAATTCTTGCAGAACTTGCAAGAGGATCACTCCACAGTGAGGGGGAGACACATAGTAGTCACTGATGACATAATCGTAGAAGTCTCGGGACTGCCAGCCACTGGACCTGTATGGACGTTAAAGAAGGAGAGATTGCAGAAGATCATAGAAATCTTCTAGGAGGAAGGCCAGAGCCTAAAAATTAGAGGAAAGGGGGTTCTGCCAGCAGCATTAGGAGAGTCGTGGGTGGAATTGGCGAAGACCATTCAAAGCTACATAACCTGTGAAGGAAGAAAAGACGTGGTAAGACCACGACATCTTAAACTCTTAGTTGTATTAAAGCAAAAATGCTCTGTAAATTTACCTGCATTTTTGAATTCATTACTTCATGATGTTGCACGGAGCATAAAAAAGGCACAGCATGTAGAGTCAGTTGTTAGTCATCATGGGTTGATTCGGTTAATAGTTAGCCATAGCCTTACCCAGCAGCAGAGAAGCTAGGAAGAGCTAATTTGCATGATAGATGGAGGATTGACCATACCATCCCCAAAATGTAAACATGGCACCAATACACCGAAGCGTCCAGAAAAACAAAGGAAATTGGTCTGGCTAGCATGACTACAAGGGAGGCTAGAGAAGCCCCAAGGAAACACCAGCCAACTGGTAGAGATAGAAGATGAGCAACCCCCACGATTAGAAGGGGAAGACAATGAGAAAGGAATGTAGGAAAAATAGGAAGGAGAAATGGAAGAAGAAACCGATCAGTCTGAGCAAGAGGAGGAAACATAATAGCAGGATGGTAGCCCATTGCGGGATCCATTGAGAGAAGATGAATTGGTGAAAGTTTTGGCCAATATGGGCGAATATGGCTAACCTTCCAGTCCATTAGATCTCCATGCCGAAGAGAAACCTCAGGAGGGAGATGCACTTAAAGAATCACATGCAGAGGAGGTAGAAGAAGAGAATCTTCCTATTCATGATGAAAATATGGCAGGAGATATAGAACAGGAACAGTTTGTTCCTCGAGACGACACCAGAAGAAATTCCAGAGGAAAGGGGGGCCGAGAAGGAAGTCACCCAAGAAATAACAGAATCGGTTAGGGTTCTTGCCCCAGAGCAACCAGAGCAGAGCAACAAAGAAGCACCCCAGAGAGAAAATCAGGGAATTAGTCACAGTCCAGGCCGCAGTTAACAACCTGTTGTTCCTTCGAAGGAAATTGAGGAAATTAAGGAATTGCGAAAAGAACAACAGAGACTACTGAATGTAATAGTTCATCTCCGACAGCAAATCAGGATTTTAAAAGCAAGGAAAAGGGTAAAAAGGACTTCGGGAAGGAAAAATGCAACCACTACAGCAAAACCCCTCAAGAGAAAGGGTCGAAGGACTAGAGTCCATCCTGCTATTCAAAACCCTATCGAAAAGAAGGTTGCTGTTCCAAATGATGTTGAGGAGCAGGCTATTGTTCACATTAAAAAGGAATAGCAATGGACTGATATCCATGTTAAGATAGAAATGGAGGATATGTTGACCCACGATAAGGAAATTCAGACATAGACACCACCTTTGGGAGTGATAAGAGTCATGAACGCAAAACAATGCAAAAGGAAAATTCAGGTAAAACTCCCAACCTCCACTGTCGCATGGAAAAGAGATCCAAAAATGGTAACCCTACGAAAGGGTTTGAAGCAAGCTCAGTAAGAAGCAGAAAATCTTATAGAGCAAATTGTCCGTCGAGAAAAGTATGAAGAGCTACAATAGTAGCTTAGGAATGTTATCTATCTGAAAGCCAGGCCTTTGAAGGGTGGCAAAGGGAAGAAGAAAAAGTCGCGAAGGTAACTCGTAGGTTAGATATAGTTATCAAGCAGATGGATACCTTATGTTCTTTATACAATGATGTCCTAGCATGTAGAGCCCGTGCTAAGAATTATGCCTTGTTTTTAATGGAATGATATTTGTAATTGAAAATAAAGGTTGTTAAAGTAGGTGCTCCCATACAAATTAACACCATCGATGATTTTATAAACTGCTGTAAGCACTACGGGCTAAAAGTTCAGTGACTAATGTGTGAGTTTTATTTACATAACCTTGTATTATACCAGGAGACTAAGCTGAACCCTAGCCCTTTTGTTGGGGATATCCAATTACAGGCATTTATTTCATTTGGGGTTAATCAAATTGAATAGCTTAAAGCCTATAATGCTTTCCAATGACAAGAAAATGAATTAGATTTGTGGATAAGAGCTGAGCCTAGGAATCCAGTACAGTTTTGGAGAAAACATAGAAAACTCATGAAGACTCCAGGTGTAATTGAAGCATTAGGACGTATTCACGACACAATCATTCGACACGAAATAGAATACTTTTTCTCTATCAAAGACCTTGCAATTTATGCAGCTAAATTTCGGTATTAGATCTCTAATCTGAATATCCAGCTCAGGGAACCATTTAAGTATGAAAATTTTAAATTAGTCGCCAACTGCTTCCACCTCTATGGCCAAGTCATTTTGAGGGCAGGGCCATCCTGGTTAGGATATAGGTTCCAGAGTCCAATTATTTGGCACCCTGCACCCAAATACCAAGCCTTGTATGAGATGCCTGAGGGTCAGACAGGACATTTCTTTGAACACCTAGTTATGCATCATGGTTGTAGGCCTTCACATGACATTCCATCTCCAGCCTACTCACTCACTGCCTTAGATGTCAACTACAATGTTTTCATGAGGGCAGGAAAAAGGGTAAGCAGGGGTGTGTGTGGAGTACTAAAGAAGGGTATCGAGTTCTGTTAAGAACTAATCTATTGTAATTATGCTTTATGCATTAATACAAAGTTGGTTTCTATTTCATCTCTGAGTCTGGAAGAACTTCAAGCGTTGTACCCCTGGAGGCTAAGGGCCTAGCCCTAGAGGACACTCACTCCTGTACTATTACATTTGGTTTATACGTGGTTTGCTTATCGACGTTATTTGGTAATCTGATGTGTTTTGTAAGTTTACATGACATGCTCTGTTATTTTTATTTTACTAAGATTTCTAAAGACAGAACTGTTGTATTAAATCTGCATTGTATCACTGTTCTTTTGAGTGTTGATATAATACTGCTAGTCTTTACAGAATATTGTTGCTGTTTAATTACAGAGCCTTTGTGTTGTGCACTTGTTCATTGACATTACATAATTCATCTTGGGAGTTATGTTCTTTGTGATTGTTGGATCTATAAGCAATGATGTTTTATTTTGAAATGTAGTCATACTCTTTCTAACCGAGATTGATAACTGGATCAAATTACTATTAAAACTGTGTCGTGTGTATATATGGTTTTCAAGCATTGTTCTATAATTCATCATTAATCAAGTGTTGTTCCATCTTGGTGTGTTGTTCAATCCGTCCTTAAGAGTGAAGGATTGTCGTTTGATTCCTCTAGATTACGATTAGTGCATTTGATCTTGTACACTAACGTGTTACTGCTTGTTAGACCTAGTTCTTGTTATAGTTTCTTGTTTACCATTCCATTTAATGTTTGATATTCTATTTCTTAATTCATGTTCCATTTCTTATCTGCCATTTCATTTCCTGTCATTTGTTATTTTGGTGTGAAGAATGATCCCAGGCTGTAGTGAGCATTGACATCTACTGTCTAGCTCCCAGAGCCACGATCTGTTCTCTGGTTTCCTTTTCCATCAGTTTACAAAGGGATGATTTATTGCTACTAAACCCTTGACTGATAAATTGCTTAGTTTTTTGAATGTGTGGTTTAATATTTTGAAGTAGTTAGCAATAAAAAAGCATCCGTTTAGTCTTGTATTTTTGAACACTGTACTACTAGCATTAATCTAGCAAATGATAGCCTCAGATTAAGACACTCTTTGAAATAACAAAACGTTCCCGGATTGACATATTAATGTGAGGTAATTAGAGGTGAAAGAGACCCTTTTTATAGCCTGACACGCTTCACAAAATCCTTGGTGGAAGATACACTCTCCATCCTCTAGATCTTCAAGCTCATTCTTATTTACCTTGGTGGTGGGAATGGTGGTGTTAGGTTTTGCATCAATGATTTATTTCCCCTTGTCTGGTTCCCGTTTTGAGTCAGAACATGCATTTGATTCAGAAGCTTTTACTTGAGCCACTAGTGACTTCTTTGTCTGATAGTCATTTGTGTTTTGAGTGGGGCTCTTATGGAATTGTTGAAGGCTCTAAATCCTTTGCCTATACCACTATAATGGATATCAGCCAATCCAAACCTTAGAGCAACTCCTTTTCCATTAAAATGATGGTTCCAATTGGTTAAACTAGGTCCATTTACCCTCTCTCTCTCTCGAATGGCTTAAACCCACTCAACAAGATCTATCTATCTTCGTATATGTATTCATATATGTGTATATGTCTGGATGGGTTGGTTCGAGCAGGAGAACCCATAGAATATCCTAATTTCTATGATCTTTCCCCCCGTGTGATAACTACGTAGGGGAAGGGGTGTAGAAAAGGGGACATATATAACCCGTAACCCTTTCTATAGTGAAGCGAGGGGAAGAATATGAATTTTGTCTACCAATAAAGGAGACACATGAAACCAGCCCTCTTGTTGATCACGCAAGAAAGTTATCCTTAAGTTTATATGGGCTCAGCCAAGCCACAACTAAATTTTTCCTCTTTGGGAAGAGGAATTCCAGGAATGTAGAATTAAATCTATATGAAAAATTATTCTAAAATGCAAGCAAAAGGAAAAGTATCTTGATCCTATCTCAATTAGAAGATATAGATCTAACCAAACTGAGAGCATAATATTGAAGTGATTTGGATTTAAATATGTATGTATTATAATGAATATCAAGCTAACAAAATAGTTCAATTAACTAAGATTATGAATGCCAAAAAACATTATGTTCAATGATTTATTAACATAAATAAACAATCGATAACATTTAGGAAGTAGTTCACAAATGATGATGATTTATCAAATCAGTAACTCGAATGATTAAATAATAATATAAGGTAATAGCTACCAGAATATGATTGTTTATTAAATTAGGATTAAAATATAGATTTATGAGTAAGAAGTTACTCAGAAATCAGAATTCAACCCACAAGAGCAGAGATAAATAATAACATATTATTGAGGAAAATTACTCACATTGAAAATAATGCACAAATATGAATAAAATGATACATTGATTCCATCATAAAATGAAAGCAGTATTTAAAAAAATAGTATTATAAATACCAATTTATCGGATTTGCTTCTTTGGCTCTGGCCTCCAACAGTCCTTTACAATGCTTTGAACTTATGTTATCAAAACAAGAGATGGAATAGCACAAGATTTGCCCATCATATGTAATTCAAAATGTAAAAGGAAAATCCTCAATAATTCCTCAGATCTGAGATTTTCTCTCCTCTCACCTAGAACTCTAAATCCTCATTACAATTGTGCTTTTAAAAATTCATGAATTTCACATAATAGAAGCCCTCTAATACCTTCTACAATCCACTATTTATAATTTTAAAAAATGAATTCTCAATAGGAAAGTTGTTGAAGAGTAGTTCTGCTCAATCAATTTTCAATGGCCCAAAATGATATTCTTATATTTTTTAGCATTCCCATTGATTGAAATTTTCATGTCTTGATCTCTTAAAAATGTTTCCCTACACAAAGCCAATCAAAATTTAATTAAATTGCAAATTAAATTCAAAATACTAAATATGGAATATAAAAAATATCTACTTAAAATTTAATTACATAATTGATCCACGTGGATGTTGATGGCCACCTTCCTATCCAACTCGGACCCCCACCACCATCTCTTTCATTTTTTTAGTTTCCTTAATTGTAGCACAATTTACTATTTTTGGCAGTTTTTCAGGTCCTGAACTTCTGAAGCCGTTTTGAGGCCCTAAACGACATTTTTTTTGGCTAAATGGATTTCGGGAAATTTTATGGCAATCATGTTAGCAGTCGTAGTCCTCAGAGAGATATTTCCAATGAGTTATCATATGCATCAAACTAAGATAATATGACCAAGTTACGACCCCGGAAGGTTGGCTGCCCAACTAACACCAATGGGGCCCATGAACTCTTGGTGTTACATCTCCTTAGGTTAGGGTTTTGGTTGTTTAGGGTTTTCTATTATTTTTCAATAATAAAAATTCCTTTGAGTCTTATTTTAACTATGTTTAGAGGCATGTAGCCACCACATCTCCTCTCAGAGATAAGATACCATCGCCTGAGCAATTCTTATTTCCATTCTATTTGTAATCATGTTTTAGTATTGGGTATTAATGAAATGAAGTGTTATTTCTCCTGCATCTCTATATTTATGGTTAAATTTGTAATTTTTTTTGTCCTACATAAATATGGATAAGTGGTATCAGAGTGGTCTTCTCTTTCTCCATTTTTGTTTGCATGTCCCTAACGAGGTCGGGATATAAGAAGGTATGGCTTGAACTGGTCAAATCTTTGCAACAATTGCCTCGAAAATACCAATGGCCTCCCATGGAGGATGAAAATAATGACGAGGGGGAAGGAGATCCTACCAAAATATTGCTTGAAGAAGCACTCGAGTGACAAAGGAACACGATAATGGAAAACTCTGCCCAAATCCTTCAATGGTTACCTAGGAGTAACACATTTACTTGCACCAACTACTCTGGAAGCACCACACCCTTTGAGGTACAAGTTAAGTTTAACATTACCATATTTGAGGGTCAAATAGATGCATATGTCATAGATAAACTGTTAAATCTTCTAGAAGGATATTTTTTTGTTCATGATTTTTCTAGCAGGGAAAGGATCACTTTTGCACTTCTCAAATCAGCCCCCCCATTAAGGACTAGTGGGAAACCTACTGTGAACAGAAGGATGGAAGTACGACCTTACTATTTTCAGCCGCACCCACTTCAAATTCATTCTGAGATGCCATCAACAAGTAGTACTACCCTGTTAGAAGATATGAGGATAAATACATAAAGCGAACCATGTTGCGGCAATGAATGGACCAAGACGTGCCAAAGTTTACTAATATTTTTCATACCCTTCACACAAAGTTGGGTATCAAGGATTCTGAGTCGAATTTGATACTCAAATACCATAACTTCCTACACAGGTACATCCATGACGAGATGGAGTTCCTCGACATATCCTTGCTTGGCATGACGTGCCAATACACTGTCAAGATTGAGTAGAAGTTTAAACAAAAGAAACGAGACTTTGGATATGTGAATATAATGATCAAAGGAAAAAGACAAGGTGGGGTGACCCAAGAGAACCTGTTGAAGTTTCAAGAAAAGAACACCATCACGAACTCAAATAAAGACATAGGAAAGTGGTGTGAGTTCCATAAGATCCCCACTCACTACCGAAGTGAGTGTTAGGCCAAGAAGTCGATGGTGGCCGAGTTGAAGGCTTTTGAATCAGATGCATGCTCCAACCCTGAGTCAAAACCCAACAAGAGGAATGACAAAGGGAAGCAGATTATTGATGTTGTTCCTAGTGCCAATGTTTCCACCACAAAGATCCAAAAAATTGAGCGTGAAGATCCAGAGGAGGGGAACACCTTTTCCACTCAGAGATGTAGGTGAAAGGTTCTCCACTACAGTGCATTATCAATAGCAGGAGCCAAAAGAACCTCATCTCAATGGAGGTCTTGAAGTAGCTGGGCTTACTGACCATACCACACTTTCAACTGTAAATCATCATGTGGCTTCACCAAGGACAAGATCTTTGATTCAGCTGACAGTGTCGCCTTCCCTATAACATCGAGCCCTTCACATATGAGGTATTGTGTGGGGTTTCTCCTCTTGACATTTGTGATGTATGATTAGGAAAACCATACTTCTAGAAGCAACATGTTGTATATGAGTCTAGACCTTGCTCTGTGATTATTTCTTTGGGTAATACATTATACAAAATACTGGAGGTAGCCCCACCTACTACCACCTCATTTATCTCTGCTAAGAAATGCAATAAGATCATCTCCGAAACTAGGAAATTTATTTTCTTTCTGGTTCACTCTCAAACCAAGGAGAATATTGTAGCCACATCCATGGCCCTTGGGAATGGTTCATCCACCTAGTAGAAGTAGGTCGATATGGTCATGAGATAATACAGGGACATCGTCTCCTCGCCCACTGGGGTACCATTGCACTATCAGGTCAAGCATTCATTTGATCTAACTCTCCGAGCACCTCTACCCAATGGGCCGATATATCCCAGCTGCATTGTGGAAAATGCCAAGTACAAGGAATGAAATGATCAACATCAGGTGCCACACAATTTTCAGCTAGGCGACAAAGTCTAGTTGCATTTGCAGAAATTAACGCCTTACAAGAAGCCATCGGAAGGTCAGATCACTCCAATATGGTCCTTACACCATTACCAAGGTTATGGGAAACAATGATTTTGAGCACAACATTCCCCCATTCTTCGATTTCACCGAGGGTTCAATGTGGACCACCCTCGACCATGCTTCCCACCATTACTGGACACATCAAAGATTGTAGAACATCTCAGTAGAGACAAAGTTCAGCAGAAGTTTCCCCATCTCATCGAGGCTCTGAACACAATGGGGACCATTAATTTCTAAGGTGGGAGGAATGATCCAGGTGGACGTTGATGGCAACCCTCCTATCTCACCTAAACTTGGACCATTGTCTCTTTCAATATTTCAGTTTCCTTAATTGTACCACACTTTAATACTTTTTGCAGTTTTTTGGTGATCTCTATGGAAATAAATTTAGTAGTTGTAGTACTTTGAGAGATTTTTCCAATGAGGTATCATATGCATCAAATGGAGATAATATGACCAAGATATTACCTCGAGAAGTTGATGTCCCAACTAAACCCAACGGGGCCCATAAAATCTTGGTGTTAGATCTCCTCGGGTTAGGGTTTTGGTTGTTTAGGGTTTTCTCTTATTGTTCAATAATAAAAAGGTCCTTGAGCCTCACTGTAACTAAGTTCATAGGTATGTAGTCACCACATCTCTTCTTAGAGATAAGCTTTTGCTGCTTGAGCTACTCTTATTTCCATTCTTTTTGTAAGCATATTTCAGCATTTGATATTAATTAAATGAATTTTTATTTCTGGTGCATCTCTATATTTATTCTTATATCTATAATTTGTTGTGTTCCTGCATAAATCAGGATCAATAATTAAATAAAAAGAAATATTAGCTTTCTATTGGTTCTTGTGAAGATATAATTGGTGAAGGAGAACATAAATGAATGGATTTGCACTCAGTAGAAGTTGTGGGCTAATGAAAATGTAGAAATTTAAACTCAGAAATGTTTGGTTGTCTTATATTCTTTCCATGACTAGCCTACGTAGTTAATCAGGGGATTAGATGGAGGGGGGAGCCCCCACTTTGTTGCACTAATTGCGAAGTGGGGGTGTCATAGGGGGTTTGAAGGGGGTGGGTAGCCCCCTTCTACGGGGTCAAGGGTAACGCCCCGAAATTTTTTTTTTGGACCCTATATTAGGTTGGGTGGACCTACCTATGTTTTTGTGCATGGTTTTCGCATATGGTTTTGGATGCAATGGTTTTTGGCCCATGGTTTTGGACACGATAGTTTTCAGTCCATGGTATTGGATGCTTCGGCATGTATAAATATGTATTGTAACATTGAAAGGAACATAATGAAAAATAAATCTGGTAATCTCGGTTTTGGGATCCAGGGGAAAATCTCTATCTATGTGTTTTATGCATTATGGTCCAACATTTTTTATTTTCTGTGTTTTAAAATTTGTATGCAAATAACTTATGTATGAGCTTAAAACCTACATTTGGTATCAAAGCTATTTTGGTTTCAAGGGGACACTTTTGTTGTTGAGGGGTTTCACTCAGGCTTGTGGTAGACCCTATTCAATGGCAGATATGTGGGATCGATTCTAGTGGTGAAAAAAGATGGCGAGCAGTGGAAAGATAGAGATCGAGAAATTTAATGGTCAGAGTTTTGAGTTGTGGAAACTCAAGATGGAGGATCTATTGGTGGATAAAGATTAGTGGATCGCGGTAGATCCGGGTGCTAAACCAATGGGAGTGTCTAATGAAGAATGGAAGAAGTTGGATCAGAAGGCAAAGAGCATAATACAATTGTGTGTCTTAGATTCAGTATTCCTAAATGTATCACCAGAAGCTACGGCTAAGGCTTTGTGAGAAAAGTTAGGGACTTTGTACCAATCTAAGTCTCTGGTGAATAAATTGTTTCTACAGAAAAAATTGTATAACCTGAGGATGAATGATGGAGACGTGGTGAAAAAGCACCTACACACATTCAATATTGTGGTAAGTTTGTTATTATCTATTGATATTAAATTTCAGATGAACATAAGTGCACCAGTTTGTTGTGTTCTCTACCATATTTGTGGGATAGTCTGGTTATTACAATAGGTAGCAATGTAGATACCTTATAGTTTGATGAAATAGTCTCATCCTTGCTAACAGAGGAGATGAGATGGAAAAATATGGAGAGATAGAATGGTGATGCGTTGTCTATATGAGGACATTCCTAGAATAGAAACAAAAACAAGTCATTGAGTGGGAGATCTAAATCTAGAGGGAGATATAAATCTCCAAGAAAACCTGTAAAGGTGGTGTGTTGGAAATCCAGAAAGGAAGGGCACTACAAAAGGAACAATAAATCTAAAGCTCTTGACAAAGGAAAGGGATCCGATGATGCTCCTTCTACAGAGGCGAAAACCACCTCAGATGAAGGTGGGGATTTCTTCTTGGCTTCTTCAAGTAAACATGTAGATCATGAATCATGGTTGATTGAATAAGGTGCATCCTTTCACTTCACTCTCCATAGAGAGTGGTTCTGCAAGTATGAGAAATATGATGGTGGTGATGTCTTCTTGGGGGATGAAAATAAGGCTAGAACCATTGGCTGTGGAAAAGTAAAGTTGAATTTGCTAGGTGGAAGGGTTAGAACACCTCCGAGTGTTCTGCACATTCCTGCATTCGCTAGAAATCTGATATTCATAAGCATATTGGATGATGTAGGTGAAAAAACATTGTTCGAGACGGATACTTGCAAGATGGTTCAGGGAGCACTGATATTGATGCGGGGAGTTCGGATTGGAACCCTATATAGGTTGTATGGTAGCACTGTTGTTGATGGGTGCAACAGCTCTGTGATTCTTGAAAGTGGAGTAGAAAATATGGTGATATTTGGAGAGAAGACCATGTTGTGGCATCAAAGGCTTAGACATATTGGAAAGTAGGGCCTTCGAATACTTCATGGTAAAGGTATGGTAGAAGGTATGAGTAATGAATCTCTGGATTTTGATTTCTGTGAAAATTGTGTAAATGAGAAGCAGAATCGGGTGAGTTTCCCCTTTGGTGGTAAGAGGGAAAAACAAATATTAGAGCTTGTGCACAGTGATGTGTTTGGACCTGTGAAGGTTCCATCACTAGGTATGTTTGTGTACAATGTATCATTTACAGATGACTTCTCAAGGAATACATGGATATATTTCCTTGAGAAGAAATCTCAAGTATTTGACAAGTTTAAAGAATTTAAGGCTCTAGTGGAAAACTAGACATAGAAGAAGATAAAGGTGCCGATGATAGATAAAGGTGGAGAGTTTTGAAGTAAGGAATTTGAAGAATTTTGTAAGAAGTGGGGTAAAGCATGGCAGAAGACTACTCCATATACACCTAAGAAAAATGGAGTTGCAAAAAGAATAAACAAGACATTGATGTCAAGGGCAAGAAGGATGCTTAGTGGTGTCAGGTTAGGACAGGCATTATGGGCAAAGGCGGTGGAGACAACATGTTACCTAGTCAATAGATCACCTTCATCAACATTGGGGGATAAGACTCCACAAGAGGTATGGACTGGTAAGAAACCCTCTATTTCACATCTGAGGGTATTTCGATGTGATGCATATGTATGTGTTCCAAAGGAGAAAACAACCAAGTTGGATAGTAAATCTGAAAAGTGCATCTCTATTGGGTATAAGGATGGTTTAAAGGGTTATAAGATTTGGAACCCAGTAACCAGGAAGGTTGTGTACAACCGAGATGTTGTGTTCAGAGAGGTGAAAGATGTTATTAGACATGAAGTCCCATCAAAGGAACCTAAGAAGATAGAGTATGAAGTTAAGGAGGAAGAATCAGACTCTACAATAGAAGAGGAATCAAAAGATGAAGAGTCACAAACTCTGGGCGTGAGAAGATGAGTTCGAGAAAGAAGGCAGCTAGAAGATCTATTACTGATGATGATCCTAGAACTATGAGGGAAGAAGTAGATTCAGATGATGGCAAACTCTAGAAAAAGGCCATGGTTGATGAAATGGCATCTTTGCAAAAAAATGAGGCTTGGGATCTGGTGGAGTTATCATTTGGAAGGAAACCCATTGGCAGAAAACGGGTGTTCAAGAAGAAGATAAATGTAGAAGGAAAGGTCGAGAAATACAAAGCTTGGTTGGTAACAAAAGGTTATTCCCAGGTGTTGGGAATTGATTTTGGTGATATTTTTTCTCCTCTTGCCAAGGTACCTTCTATTAGAATACGTTTATTTGTTGTTGCTGCTTTTGACTTTGAGGTAGAACAAATGGATGTGAAGACAACATTTCATCACAGGGATCTAGAAGAGGAGATCTACATGAAGCAACTTGAAGGTTTTGCAGTGAAGGGTAAGAAAGAACTAGTATGCAAGTTAAACAAGTCTATGTATGGGTTAAAATAGTCACCAAGGATGTGGTATCAGAAATTTGATACATTTATATAGGGACTTGGCTTCACCAGAAGCAAAGCAGATCACTATGTGTATCTTGACTTAATTGGTGACCATGTTATTTATTTGGTCTTGTATGTGGATGATATGTTGCTAGTTGGAAATTAAAAAGAAATTATTCAAGGTTTGAAGACCCAATTGTCCTCCAAATTTGACATGAAAGATCTTGGTGCTGCAAACTATATTTCGGGCATGGAAATTAAAAGAGATCAAGCAAAGAGGAAGCTCTAGTTAAACCAAAGGAAGTATGTTGGGACAATACTACAGAGGTTTAAAATGCACGATAGTAAACCATTGAAGGTTCCTATTCATGTTGGTGTAAAGTTATTTGTTGGACAGTGTCCCAAGGCACACGAAGAGGAAGAGGACATGTCTCGTGTTCCATATATAAGTGTAGTCGATAGCCTAATGTATGCAATGGTCTGTACTAGACCAGACATTGCACATGGTCTATGGGAGTGTTGAGTAGGTTTATGTCAAAACTAAGAAAGGAGCATTGGAAAGCAGTGAAGCGGGTTTTCAAGTATTTGCGTGGAACTAGTGATTATGGTTTGTGCTACCAATGAAGACCAGGATTGGACATAGTTTTGGATATCCATGGCTTTGTTGATGTAGACTAGGCTGGAGATCTAGATCAGAGAAGATTTACACGTGGGTATGAATTTAACCTATTTGGAGGGGTAGTCAGCTAGATGAGTAAGAAAAAATCTATAGTGGCATTATCAACTACAGAGGCAGAATACATGGCAACCACTCATGCAAGCAAGGAAGCAGTTTGGTTTCAGAGATTGTGTTCAAGTATGGGGTTAGTACAGCGAGCTATAAAGATAGACTGTGACAACCAAAGTGGAATTTTCTTGCTAAAGAACCCAACTTATCATTCAAAGACAAAGCACATTGATGTTCAGTATCACTTTGTGATGGATATGATAGAAGACAAAAAGGTGTTGCTGGTAAAGGTGGACACTTTGAAGAATTTTACAGATGCACCGACAAAACCTTTGAGCTCTAAGAAGTTCTCTTGGTGTAGAGAAAAAATGGGCATTGCAAGGTTGGATAAATGACTAAGCTCTCTTGTGGCCCCCTGTGGAAAGAAAACAACAAGTGGGAGAATGTTGGGTTGTGTTATATTCTTTCCACGACGAGCCGACGTAGTCAACCAACGGGTTAGAAGGGGGATAATAGGGGGCCAGAAACCCCCCTTGTCTAGGCTGTTTGACAGGGGCGGGTGACTCCCCTCTATAGGATCTGGGACAGTGCCCCGAGGAAATTTTTTTTTGACCCTATATTAGGTTGGGCGAACCTACCTATGGTTTTGTCAATGGTTTTCGCACATGGGTTTGGATGCGATGGTTTTGGTCCATGGTTTTCGACTCAATGGTTTTGGGTCCATGGTATTGCATGCTTCAACATGTATAAATATGTATTGTAACATTGAAAAGAACATAACGAAAAGTCAAGCTAGTAGTCTTGGTTTTGGTATCTAGGGGAGAATCTCTGTGTATATATGTCTTATATGTTATGCTCTTGCATTTTTTATTTTCTATGTTTTGAAATACGTATGCAGGTAATTTTTGTACGGGGTTAAAAGCTACAAGAAAATTAGTTTTGTTCTAAAAATTTGGAGCTTGATATCCTACTGAATTTTAGACCCATTAAATGATCCAATTTGGTTGCGAACCACTTGAGAAATATTCTTGAATATTTATCTATCATACGATCTATCTGGGCCTCATTTCGCCAAGTAAAACTCAACTTATTAGCTTCTAAAGTTGAGGAGTCAAAATTGTCCAAATTACAAAAAATCTATTGCTTGGGCTAAAAATGGAATTTCTAAATTAAATACTAATCCTAATTTAAATTACAAATATTTATTATTTAATT